>JAPFFP010046386.1:0-11016 GCA_026153255.1 Solanum medicagineum
ACCTCCATCTGAAGGGGAGGACCCAAAATGTAAGTGTACAGGGGGTGGAGATGAACATATCACCTGTGGCCATTAATGTCATTTTGAGGACCATAGATGTACCTTTGAGCCCACTGACTGAGTTGCAGATCTGACCTCTATAACAGGATATCAAGCACATACTTATTGGCCCCATCTCCATAGCCAAATGGATTAGACATAGGTACAGTAGCTACCACCAGGCTTTCTCATTTTCTCACATGAATGGGGAAGCTAGAGTCTGGACAAAAATTTTCATGTTGTCCTTCATCCCAGTCCTTCAGTACACATATATCACTAGGGATAGGGTCAGCTTTGTGTATGCTTTGATGACAAGAGGTGTGGTCAACATTGGGGCCATGTAAAGTCCTCTATGAGGAAGTCACGAGTACATAAGGGCCACAAGTATGGTTGTAGCACCTCTCACGTGTCTCGAAAAAGTGCCATATAGTGATTTTCTAGGATATCTCAAAATTCGTGCATGATTTCACAAATCTTATTCATTTTAAGGGGGAAAAATCATAAAGGAAAGGGGTGGTCTTAAATTTTTAGATGGCTCATAGAAAAAATTATTTTTCTCTACAGGGCTGAAACAGAAAGGGTATGTGACCAGTACACGTCATGGACTGGTCACACACTAGTGCAAAAAGGGCCTAAACCCATTCTTGGGCGAAAACAGGGAAAATTGAACTTCACACGAAAATGTACTAGTCTGCTACAAGTTCGCGTCGCGAACTTAAGCAGACTAGTTCAACAGGATCCATAACTTTCTGTTTTCACTTGAGGGCAATTGGGTTAATAATCCACTGCCTATATAGACAAGAAATCCTTATTCTTTAGCCATTTTTCAGCCCTAGAGCTTTCACAAATCTCTCAAATCCTCTCCAAAACATCATCAACTGTACCATTTTAATTCAAGAATCTCAAGAACTTGCTTTGGATTTCAGGAGCTCAATTCAAGCGTCAAGTCCTCCTTTCTTCAAGAAATCTCCAAGATTAAGGTATGCGGGCTTTATTCATGGGGATTCTTACACCCATGAAGCCAAACCTTCTCATTTACAAATTTTTATGATTTTTAAAGTTCAATATTTTATGGGTACACTTTATTATGCATTGTAAACATGATTTGAGTTTGGATTCTTCAAGTCTTGATTAATTAAGCATGAATATCTATTGACAGATTATTCCATGAGTTGATTTGTATATATTGAAGCTATACATGATGTGAACTATGTAAACGATGAAAGATTGTGAACTTTTAAGATGGATTTCATGACACCCAAATTGGGCTACAATGTTGGTGAGTGGATTTAAATGACTTTAAAATGAATTAATTTTACTCTTGTCTTGTCTTATACTCCTGAATTGCATGATTTTAAGCATATGTGCATATACCCACCATATTTGACTAAATTTACATGACAAGGATTCTTGTGTTGATGAAGACTATTGCATGTTTTGCAACACAAGCATGATATGATAAATTATGGGCTCTTAAGCATACATTGAACTCATGAAAAGTTCCTATGATTTTATAAGTAACATGTTGAGCCCTTCTACTATATTCTACCCTCTTGTGAGTGAATAACGTCAACATGAAAGGGTCAAGCATGATAACTATTTACCCTCTTGTGCACACTAAAGCTCACTAGAAGGGTTCAAGCATATTACAAGTCCTATGTTCATGTGTAATGCATTGCCCACTAGAAGGGATCAAGTTTATGAAATGTTCTTACCCTCTAGTATAAGGTATATACCCATATGTAGGGGTCTTGCCCCTACATGAATGAGCTAGTCTTGCCATGTTATCATGTTTTTACAAGTCATTCAAGTTCTGATTAAATTTATGATTATGTCAAGGATTCCGTGGTATTAGACTTAGCATGAAAGAGGCTTAAGGTGGGGGCTCGACCCAAGGGGTCCTTATATAAAGTCTTGGTCTCTTAACTATTTGCCAACATAGGTTTATATTATTTTCCTAAATGGGCTTTACTAGTAGATCCAACTAGGACAAGTTACCCACTATGTGGGGTCATGTTTGGTTTACCTTGGCAAGTAGATCACTCCTTTTTCGGTGAGGAGACAAATATCAGGATTCTAAGTGGTAGCTCGCTTGGACCTATATGTCAGTTAGGGTCTCCTACCACATATATATGTTATGTTATGTAAGTTTGACTAACTACATGCATGTTTTAGCTAAGGCATTGATCATACATTTCATATTGGTCATATATCTATTGATTATACTTATGCATCTTATTAATTATGGATTATGTCATTGTTGCATTGCACCCCACATACTTAGTGCATTCCAAGTACTAACACATACTTCTTTGCCTACATGATTTAACCATGTAGGGACCACAGCTCCTATTCACTCTCCTTCTCCATTTGGCTAGACAGATCTTTCGAAGAATACTATTGGTGAGTCCTCCACTCCAAGGATAACATCCACCTTACTTTCATGCTCTTGTTAAGACTTATCTATTTTTGGATACGTATCTTCTAAGGGTGAGCTCGGGAGGTGTCTTGGTCCCCATTCCATTCATATTAGAGGTGTTGTTAGATATGGATATTTATATAAGAGCTTGACTCCCATTATGCCTATGTAGTTATGAAAGACTTCCCTTAGTCCCTTTATTCCCTTCTATGCTTGTTGTATGTTGATGATGAGATGGAAGTCCCAAGTCCCTTAAACATCCCCATAGCGTATGTCATACTTACACGTCCCTTAGACTTTATTTGTTATGTGATTCATGCAAATCCTCTTCCCTTTAACATCCCCATGGCTTGATTCCAAAGTCCCACTTCCCTTAGAATTATTTGTTACTTGCTTGTTATTTAATTATGTTTTCACAACCAAGGATGTGTAAATGATATGTTAAGAGGCTTATTTGGGTTCCCTTCAGGTTCTCAATTCATCATGTCACATCTAGGCCCTAGGTTTGGGTCATAACAATGCTTTTGGGAGTTTGATTACTGAACTGTGTAGGTGTACAGATGTACCAAAGTAGACTCTAGAATACTTGCCCCGAATTGAGCCACCCCCCCTTTTGTGGGACCAACATGAAGGGGCTGGATGTCTCACTTGGGCCAGTTTTGACTACACAAGAGAGAGCGCATAAGGATGAGTTGATCATAGGATTGATGGAAAACCTTCCACTAAGGTTGAGCTTCACCAAGTTGAGGTCCAATGCCCATAGGATAATCATGCTAATGTGGTATTGAGTATTGAGTCTTGATTCTTAGAGCCAGTGGAAGATGATGTGTCCACAAACCCAGAGTACGCTAGGGAGACCTCTGATGTGGATGATGATGATGAGCTTGTTGATGAGCTTCCCCTAAATGTGCATAGAGCCCAGTACTTCCCCCTGTGGACATGGAGGATTGAGTACTTGACTCCCATTGCCACAGGTTTCATATGTTTGAACATTGAGGGAAGTGGTATGTTTAAGTGTGGGATGGGAGTTATTTCGGCTGTCTATGCTTTCTTTTATTATTCTTGCCTTGTAACGTTCAAACTATGTTTTTATTTTTTTCTATTTTTCACATGTTTAGTTGAGAATATGTTCAATTTTTGTTTTGAAGTCATTTGGTTTGTAAATAATTGCATGGTATTATTTTTAGTTTGATTTTAGTAATGTTGAATATGTTGCAGGATGTGATGTTATCATATTGTGATTAATGTTTGCATGTTTGATATCCCATTGTGATTAGTCATAGTTAAGTGACAGCACCCTAGATAGATGGATGCCGATCGTCCTAAGGGTGTTCGTCAATATGAGTCTCATATAGAATGTCAGTAGTTGGTAAAATTGCAATTTTGCATATTAGGCTTGGTACTGAGAAAATTGAAATTTTTAATGGCCCACCATTTCTGTCATATCTTATGGATGTATGCTTAATATTGAATCATGTGACTAGATGTAAGGGTTATATATTGTTAGAGTTCCTTCAATGAAAGTTTGCCACAAGTGTGTGAGCTTAATTGTATGTCCATGTTGTGATAGTCGCTAGAACTTGCCTAGTATGGGGACTAAACTAGGTAAATGTAGAACTTGAAAGACAGGATCAAGGCATTTCTTTAGGAGCCCCATATTAGAACTTCTTTTCAACCGACCATGACATATTCATCCCTTGTTAGCCCTTTTGAGACTTTGCCTTGTTCTTTTGATAACCATATTTTAGGCCAAGTCCCTTTTTTAATTGAAACCGCGCTTTTGATCCCAGTATCCTTAGCATTTTAGCATGAAAAATAAGAAAGGAATTGCTCTTAGAAAGTTACTACTA
The DNA here is from genome assembly GCA_026153255.1 of Solanum medicagineum. NCBI lineage: Eukaryota > Viridiplantae > Streptophyta > Magnoliopsida > Solanales > Solanaceae > Solanum > Solanum medicagineum. The sequence continues at coordinate 4,309 of JAPFFP010046386.1, forward strand.
GGACAAGGGTTGGTAGAAGAGGAAAATAATTTTTTAAAAAATAGAGACTCAAAGCAGTAAGGGTCCGTGACAAGTCAGTGTCGTGGACCTGTCGCAGTTTACATCTGTCCCTCGGAAAAAAGAGAGAAAATAAATGCAGGTGTATTGTTAAGGTATACTAGCGCAAGGGGTATTTGTATTAAATCTTAATGTAAAGTTGAAAGGAAGAGGTAATGTAAAAGCCAAGGAAAGGAGTTCTTAAAAGTCAAGTATGTGAGTCTACAGCGCTCGGGAGTCAAGCCACTAAATCATATCCTAAGAAACACTACCTACCTATCTTGACCTATGTGATCCATTGAGTTAGATTTCTATTCTAGTGAAGACCTACATTAGCGGCAAGCCTATGGGAACTGTAAGCAACATAAGATATCTTTTGGGAGAGTGAGAGTTGTGATTGTGCCCATTGTAATCTTCCGTCAGGTGCTATTATTGTGTGTGTATACATGGGTAATTCTTCTTGTGAGGGAAAATTATTGTTGAATGATTGATAACTATAATAACTCAAAGCATAAGTCTGTATGAGTCTGTGTGCATCATAGATTGCGATTTTGAAGTGTGGTGTCATTTGAGTGTGTCAATAGGATCATAGATTGCTCAAATAATCCCATATGTGATATTTGTCCTTTAATACCACTACCTAGTGGTCGCATGCATATGTCTTGACTTGTCCGAGGACGAACAAAACACTAAGTGTGGGATGGTGACCTTAGCCCTATCTATACGCCTAAATAGCCAAAATTGTCCACGTTCCTCACTAGTTAGAGGATAAATTGATAGAGTTTAGATTTTTTTAGTGTAATTTTGTCTTTTTTTGCTAATCCTTGGCCGAAAGTGCTTTTTAGTTGTGTTTTTCAGGTTTGTGAGTGGATATGCATGTCCGAGTTTGTATCCAGAGAATAAGGAAGGATGCAACCACACAAAGGAGAATAAAAAGTCAACCAATTCAGAAAACGGAAGAAGTTCACGTCACAGACTGGTCCAAAAACATTGATGGTTTGAATATGAGCAGAAAAAGGCGCAAATCTGCTTTGGAAACTCAAGTCCACGTCGTGGACCTTGGAGTAAAAGAGTCAAATTGGTCGAATGAGTTGGATTTGGAAAATATACACTGGGAAGAAAAGTCCGTGTCGCGGACTTTGAAGATACATGGGCAAAATCAAAATATGGGAATTTTTAGGTTTAAAAACAATTTTTAGTCATTATTTTTGGTATCCGATATTGTTGGGAATGGGAGAAAAGATGAAGAACTTCTATCCAGGGTTAATTATATTTAATATTTTTCTCTTTTAAATCCATTCTTGAATGTTTTTTAGACTTTGTATGTATGAGACAAACAATGAGTTGCTAATTCCCCATATTTTGGGATTGTAGTCATAGACTATGTTCTAGACTTTGCTTTTTATGATTTTATGAATGGGTTTTCACATAATTACTCCTACATTCATTTATGTATATTTCATAGTCTGGTCAACCATTAAATATATTTGTTGTCTGCTCTAGATTCAAGAGATCTTGGGGTGGATACACAGGGTATAGGGATCTTGTTTGTTCTATGAAACTAGAATGATTCGTATATGGGAGACTTGTGACACATATCCATCCACCTTGCTTGATTCAAATACAATATCACGACCAATGCCTAGGGCCTAGATGTGACACGACACATGGGGAACCCGAAGGGACCCCAAGTAAGACTCTTAACATATCATTACACATCCTTGGTTGAGGAAGCAATAAAATACAATAAGAGATAGTAAATAGGGATAACCGGGGCTAAGGGACAACTTTCATATCTTAAACATCAAGTGTCAAGAGAGAGTCAAAGCTCATAGCAAAATATAAGACATGTCCAACAACACCTCTAAAACTTAGATACTTAGTGGGGGCAAAGACAAACAACCAGGTTCACCCTCATAGTCAATACATGCATAAGAGAAGATAGTTTTAGTACATAGCATGAGATCATAAACTTAGTCCACGGAATGGAGTACTCACCAACTAGCCTGAGGGGTCAATCGTACTAGCCACGTAGAGGAGGAGGAGGACCAAGCGGGGCTCCGATTCCTACATGGTAACATCATGTAGGCATAGAGTATGCGTCAGTACATTTGAATGTACTAAATATGTAGGATGCAATGCAACGAAAGATGCATCATAATCAAAATGTATAATTGTAAGCAACAGATAACATATTAGCAATACGGCATGTATGATCAATGCTTAAGCAAAACATGCTTAAATGGAATATAATACATGTGTAAGAAGTGACCATCATATAAAACCCATAGGTTACCAAGGTACAAACCCCTATGGTTGGTTGGTGGATTGTCGCACCCTACCACCCATGGTGATTGAGGAACTAACTCCTCAACCCGGTTATCAAGGCACAACCCCTTGATTAGTATCAAGGTACAAACCCCTCAACATGGTTACCCGGGCTCTTAACCCCCTGAATAAGCGGTTACTTTCCATCACTATATAGAAGAATATAGTTCCTTTGATCATCATAAAGTTTCAACTCATAAGACATGCATTGGACCTTCAATTCCTCAAATAGATCTTAGATTCATAGCTCAAAATATGCTAAAACAATCACAATTTCATGAAACCCCAACATAGTGTGCAGTGAACTTAATAATAAGTAAAACCCATGAGTAAATCAACTTTAAATCATGCAAATTTTAGGTAAAAGAAAGATTGGGCATCATGGGTGAAAGGAACCCATGGAAGAAACTCACATACCTTAACTTTGGAGAATCCTTGAAGAAGATTAAAGCTGAAGACTTGAAGCTTGAATGAGAACCTTAAGATCCAGATGAGTTTTGGGACTTCAAATTTGGAGGTGAAATGTTGTATAAGTGTTTGAGAGAGTATTTGGGAATGTCTTGAATAATATGAAGGTGAAATTTGGCTAAGTATAAGTATTTTCACGCATGGGAGGACTTAGGGCCAAGATTAAAAAGTATTGGACTGAACAAGGAAAGCATTAAACAAAATAAACATCTGCACACCCTGGCTGCGTCGCGCCAGGGGCGCGTAGAGCTCACTGGAAATTAATTTTGGGAAAATGAAATTGCGATTCGTTTTCGCTAAAATCAGGGTTAGACCCATTCCCCACTCAATTTGACCCCCTGATCACGAATATAAAGTTAGATTTTTGATGTCACGGATGGAGTTTGAGATATATTGATATTACAATTTTGGGCACTTCCAAGGCACATTTTCGGGCACTTTTCAGGGTCATTTCAATATCTCCCCCTTGAGAACATTTGTTCCCGAATGTCAAGAAATATAGATGAGAAGAGTAATCGTGAAGAAATCAGCCCCAACAAGAATGCAACAATACACTTAAACACCATTTTTAAAATCTCAACATAAGTATTAAAAAAACCACCATGAACTTTGTCAATATAAACATGAATGCATGCAAATGACTTAGGGGCTGGAACATGAGACATGAAATCACACAGAAGACTTAGGATTAGTACCTTAGGCTGGAGTAGGATGGAAAAGATAAGCATATCATTTTTGCATGTCCGCTTCGGCCTCCCATGTAACACTCTTGACTTGTTGATTCCTCCAAAGGACCTTAACGGAAGCGACATCCTTCTTCCTCAAGCAATTCACTTGTCTATCCAAGATCTCTACTGGAACCTCTTCATATGTCAAGTTGTCTTCAACTACCCCTACAACATCAAGAGGCACAACAGCATTAGGGTCTCCCATACACTTCCTCAACATAGACACATGGAAGACCAGATGAACCAATTCCATTTCACTAGGCAATTCCAACTCATAGGCCTTTTTACCAATCCTCCTCATCACCCTATAAGGACCCACATATCTAGGCTTAACTTACCCTTCTTACCGAAACGAACCACACCCTTCATGGGTGAAACCTTCAAATAAACTTAATCACCAACTTTAAACTCAAGATCCCTCCTCCTCACATTGGCATAAGACTTTTGTCGACTTTGCATTGTTTTCAACCTTCTCTAATCATCCTTACCTTCTCCATAGCATCCATAACCAGATCTGGACCCAACAAAGCCATTTCTCCAACTTCAAACCCTACCATCCCTGGTGGTTGAGGTACTAACCTTTCAACCCGGTCATCAAGGCACAACCCCTTGATTAGTATAAAGGTACAAACACCTCGACATTGTTACCCGGGCTCTTACTCCCCACGTAAGGTATGGTCACTTTCCAACACTATATAGGAGAATATAATATACATATGTTCCTTTCATCATTATAAAGTCATTCAACTCATAAGACATGCATTGGACCTTCAATTCCTCAAAATACATTAAACGAACATTTTATCAAACACTTGGTGGGTGTCTAGTGCTAGTGTAAAACCATGCAATTTAAGAGTGGAATCATGCTAAAAAAATTCAGTGCAAAAACATCAATAGTTACTTGGTAATACCCTCAAGCAATAGACATCAAACCCTTCATCAAATCTCACAATAGATCTTAGATTCATAGCTCAAAACATGCTAAAACAATCACAATTTCATGAAACCCCAACAAAATGTACAGTGAAATTCATAATAAGTAAGACCCATGAGTTAATCAACTTCAAATTATGTAAATTTTAGGTAAAAGAAAGTTTGGGAATCATGGGTGAAAGGAGTCCATGAAAGAAATCTATATATCTTGACTTTGGAGAATCCTTGAAGAAGATTGGAGATGCAGACTTGAAGCTTGAATGAGAACCTTAAGATTTGGATGAGGTTTGGGACTTGAAATTTGGAGGTGAAATATTGTCTAAGTGTTTGATAGAGTATTTGGAAATTTCTTGAATTTTATGAAGGTGAAATATGGCTAAGTATAGGTATTTTTACGCATGCGGGGACTTATGCCCAAGACTAAAAAGTCTTAGATCGAAGAAGGAAAGCAGTCAACAAAATACACATCTGTGCGCCATGACCGAGTCGCGCCAGGGGCGTGCAGAGCTCACTGGAAATTAATTTTTGAGAAAATGAAATTGTGATTTGTTTGCTCTAAAGTTGGGGTTAGATCCATTTCCCACTCTTTTGACCCCCTGATCACGAATATGAAGTCGGACTTTTTATATCACACACGAATTTTGAGATATATAGAAATTATGATTTCGGGCACTTTTGAGGCACATTTTTGGGCACTTTTCGGGGTCGTTTCATACAGGAAGATAGATTTAATGCACTTTCAGTGATTATGCCTATCCACGCTCAGTGATGTAGATAGGTTGTCAATGAGAATAGGCTAGTAGAGGCGTGGAACTATGCTTGGTAAATTAAACCCTATGAATCAGTAATTGGAAAACACATGAGTAATCATAATAATTGAGACTAGAGTATATGTCCAAATGGTTACAATCCTGGAATTCACTTAAATTGATAATTCATAGCAATCATTTGATCTTAGTTTTAGTTAAACTTGAATATTTTAGTAGTAATAATCACCTTTTCTTGGATAACATGCATTGCATAGTCATCTTTTCTTAATAAAAGATAGTTAAGTGAAGTCCTTTGGGTTTGATATCCTGGCTCTTTTAGAGCCACTATATTACCTGGGTTGACCACGTACACTTGCATATGCGAGGGAAGCAACAAACACCTCTAAGACATGAGTAGGACGAGGGCCAAGATAAGTCCCGAGCTCACCCTCAAACTAGAAAGTAAAGTGAAATAAAGTCTCAACATAAACAAGATAGAAACCGGATATTGTCCCTAAACTAGAGGACTCACCATAAGCACAATCTTCTATGATCCAAATGCTAACCACATGGAGGATATCGAGGAACGTTAGTCCCTACGTAATGAAATCATGTAGGCAAAAACTATGCATTAGAACTTTGAATGTACTAGTATGTGGGCACGCAATGTAACAATAGACAGTAACCTTCATAAAAAAGATGCATAATCGTATACAATAGAATATTAGCTCAATATGCCATGCATGTGTATGTTTGAATGAAAACTTGCATGAAGCATAACTTCTTTATATCATACATATGTGAGAGATAACTATTTGAACTTTAGAAACAATGAGAAATATAAACTTTAAGACACCCTTGGACATGACATAATGGAACCATCATAATCATCATAAAGGGACACATTCGAACCATAAGGAGAGAATAAACATATGTGAGAGCAACCTCTAAGCCATGGAGTCTCGATGTTTCCCCTACACCAGAAGAAGGGAGAAGTCACTACTTGACAAGCGACCTCCTAAGATGCCTAAGTGGATCCACAAAAGCTATCTAGTGAGCAAATCTCTACTAATGAGCAGTCTAGAAATCAATATCTACTAGAGGGTGACCCCTATGTCCTATAGTGGCACATAGGCATGTGCTACAATCGAGGTTAGAAGCAATACTATAGTGAATACTAGAACGCGGAAGCATTAACAAAAAAATAAACATAAAAACTAATTAAAGATATGGGAAATTCAAAGGAATGATCCAAGAATTTCCAAGAAATTGATATTCTATGGCCTTGACAAGATCCAAGTAACAACGTAAAGATTTATGAGAGAAATCTAACGCTTTTACTTGAGAAAATGAATCAAAACGTTAGATTCGGATCTTGACCGCTTTATTTCTAGGCCAATTTCTAATCACTTTCGTGTTATTAGGATCCACCTTAATACCATTCCCCGACACCACATGACCTAGAA
>JAPFFP010046387.1:0-11015 GCA_026153255.1 Solanum medicagineum
TTGGTGTATGCTTTTTGCCGATGATATAGTATTAATTGATGAGTCTCGGATTAAAGTTAATAACAGGTTGGAGGCCTAGAGACACGCCTTGGAGTCCAAAGGATTCAAATTGAGCAGGACCAAAACTGAATACCTGGAGTGCAAATTTAGCGTCGAGAGGGAGGAAGAAAACTCTGATGTGAAGCTTGCCACCTAACCTATCCCCAAGAGGGATAAGTTTAGGTATCTAGGGTCCATCATTCAAAGTAGTGGCGATATCGATGATGATGTCACACACCGTGTTGGGGCAGCATGGACAAAATGGAGGCTGGCCTCTGGAGTATTGTGTGACAAGAAGATACCACTCAAACTTAAAGGTCAGTTCTACAGAGTGGTGGTTAGACCAGCGCTACTGTATGGGGTGGAGTGCTGGCCGATTAAAAATATTCATGTTCAGAAGATGCATGTCGCGGAGATGAGGATGCTAAGGTGGATGTGCAGTCATACCAAAAGTGACAAAGTTAGGAATGAAGCAATTCGGGAGAAACTAGAGGTGGCCCCGGTGAGCAAAAAGATGAGGGAAGCGAGACTGCGATGGTTCGGACATGTGCAGAGAAGGAGTTTTGATGCTCCTGTTAGGAGGTGCGAGAGGTTGGCTGTGAGAGCTACTCGGAGGGGTAGAGGTAGACCGAAGAAGTACTGGGGGGAGGTGATCAGACGGGACATGGTGGAACTCGACCTCACTGAAAGCATGACCTTAGATAGAAAGAAGTGGAGGTCGCGAATTAGAGTAGAAGGCTAAGTCCTCCTTCTTCTCCCAATTCATCTCCTTCGTCATTTTCTTGTTACCATTATTACCATTTGTATTACTTTTACTATTATTACTCATTTTCCTTTCATTATTTGGCGTATATGTGGTAATTTTATCATAGTTACTTACTGTCTACTATCCATTGTTAGTCGCACCTGTTGTTCTCTTACCTCCCCTTACTTTAGATTTCATTTTGTTATATCTAGTCTTTCTGCTTATAGGTTTTGAGCTGAGGGTTTTAGGAAACAACCTTTCTACTTTCATGAGGTAGCGGCAAGGTCTGCGTACAATTTACCCTCCCCAGACCCCACTTGTGGGATATCACTGGGTATGTTGTTGTTGTTGTTGTTGTTGTTGGACGTGTTTTTTTTCTCAGAACCTTTTTCTTCCTATTTTTAAAATACTAATGTTAAGGTTCTTTTTTTTTTTTTGAGTTTTGTTTGTTAATCATGTATGAAACTATTTGTTTGGATTTGTTTTGGCTAATATACATCTTTGACTTTTTCTTTAATCTTTTGTTGGAAGGTTTTTGACTTTTCTCTACCTATTTTTTAATTGACCTTATTAACCTTTTTTTCTCTATATTCTTTAAAAATCTACTTGCATGTTATTTTAAAAGCTATTTAATAATTATTTTTACATCAAGTCTATTTTAATCAGAAAATAATTCTTAAAGTAAAGATTTAATCATAATAAGAAAGATTTTTTAATTTAATTTTTAATATATTTGTTATAGTTAAATCACTAAAATAATGATAATTAAATAAAGAAAAGTGGTGAAAATACGATATTGTCTAGAGAGGAATCCTCTAATGAAGGACAAAAAGTTCAAGCAATATTATTAAGAACCTTTACACTTTTAGTTTAGTGTATGTGTTTTGCATGTGCGTACTGCATCTATTAATAAGTCTATAAAAATAAATAAATTATTACATGTGTAACTTATATCACGTAATATAAATAATTAGGTAAATGTTATTATTTCGTATCATCAAATTTATAAATATAACATTTTTCTATATGCAAATCAACTTATATTATTTGACAATAACAGTAGACAAAATACTTGAATGTACTTCTGATTCTATATATATCCTTTCTTTTTCATCTAGTGTCTGGTGTCCGCATTAGAGTTCTGATTAAATTTGAATGGTACATTATAGGATCCGCATTAGAGATTCGATTAAATTTGAATCGTACACTATAAGATCCATTTAGGGTAGAGCTCCCAACATGATTTTCTCCATATTTAGGGCTCGAACCCTAAGAATGGAGCAGTGTCACTACTACACCACCACCCATGTTGATAATTCTATGTTCTTCTAATGTTCAAGTGAAAGAATATCTTAATTTATCATAAAGTTTTAAATTCATGTCCACGTCCTATCTATCTTAATATGAATAATATGTAATACGTTCATATTTTCTATTACAATAAATATACTTTGAATATTAATTTATAGTTCCTTTGAGTAGTAGGAACTGTAAAGTCGTATTCTGAAAGCTCCTCCAATCTTTAAATAAACACATATATTACATCCATGCATGCATGTAAATTATGATTAACGGGATGATATAATATTATGAAAGAGAAAAAAATATTATTACCTCTAAATTCTTCGGTGTATAAGCGTGTTGCTTTGACATGAATAGAAATTTACTCCTTATATAGATAATATTTGTTTAAGTGTTCTTGTCCAATTGGATTAGTATTGGATTGTAAAAATTTATATTTTGTGTTAGTTTGTTTTAATCCTAATTAGATAAATTACTAGTAGCAAAATTTATTTTACATATTTTTTGGAGTTATGTTTTTTTGGGCAATTAGACTTTTTTAAAAAACTTTTTGTTTGTTTTTTATAGCAATAAAAGAGTGAATATATTGCCATTACTAACCAAATAATTGTTACATCATAATGTTTGTGTTCCTTCTAGTTACCAACAAATTAATGTTTTATACTCAAATAGCTCCCTTTTTCTTCCTATTTAGCTACATATCCTTTGAAGTATATGTGTGCATTTCAACATTTGTTTTGTGTCTATTGCTACCTGTACTCTTGTTCTATGATATTTTTCACTTGTATCACAAGTTCTTCTTCTTGCTTCTTCTTCTTGAACATCATTTATTCCTAGCCATCCATGTATGGTATATAACAGCTTCATATGTAGCAGTTATCACTTCTTTTTTTCCTCTTACCCATTTTTTCTTGTTGACTTCAGCAGCAGTTCCTTTGTTCCATTATTTTGCATCTGCACTCCCAGCCAGTTCTGTATCTTTCTTCAAATGTTGGTGATCCATGAGCATTTTATGAATAGGTGATATGCATTTTCTGATTTCCCATCTTCACATAGAATGCATTCTATTTCTTCAATCCTCATCCCCATTTCTTGCAGCTGATCCTCAGTTAGTAGCCTATTTTGCATTACCCATCAGTTGATAAATTTGTGCTTTGGGGCTGCAAACTTATTCCATAATAGTTCAGCAAATTCCCATCTTCCTACTGTTTCAATTAAGCTCCTATACTCCAAAGTGACCGAGTATTTACCATTTCCTGTTAAGCTGTATTTCCCCTGTATGTACCTATCTCTCATTTTATGTTTGATCTTGCACAATGTCTTCCAGTACCAACTATAATCCCCTGAAGGTGCATTTCTCCAAAAATCTTGTCCGTGTTTCATATAAAGCTCATTGATTCATTTTACCCATAATATCTCCTTTTTTTTTTCATGATTAACCAGATATGTTTACCCTGTGATGCAGTGTGCTAATGCTTGCAACTCTTTATATTAAGATCTCCTTGTTTTTTTTCTTTGCAAGTTTTATCCCAGGACACTAGTGCAATCTTCTTCTTTTCCTCTGATCCTCCCCATAAATACCGCGTATATTTCCTATCTATTTTCTTCACCACAGTTTGAGGTAGTATAAATACAGCCTCCCAGAAAATTGTGTATAGAAAACAATATTGATGTAATAACTTGCAGTCTTCCTGCATAGGCTAGATATCTATTTGACACTGATCTGATCCTTTCTATTATCTTTTGGCATAACTGATTACACTCCATTTTTGACCATTTTCTTGAGGATAGTGGTAGTCCTAAATATCTGATTGAGAATCCTCCTTTAGAATAGCCTGTGATTTCCAGTAACTTTGCCTTTACTGCCTCAAAAACTCCTGCTATAAAGATATTTGATTTATCAGTATTTGCTACTAACCCTGTTGTCTTTGAGAAATGCTCTAATGTTTCCTTAATTCTTTGCACTGATTGTTCTTTCCTTTTACAAAAGATCATCAAATCATCAACAAATATTAGGTGGTTCAACTTTAATCTCTTGCACATAGAGTGAAATCTGAAATCAGGAAGGTGCCCCATCTTGGTTAAAATTCTTGACAAATACTCCATTACCAAAACAAATATTAGAGGGGACATAAAGTCTCCTTGTCTGAGCCCTCTCTTCACAGCAAAATAACCATAGTTGTTCCCATCTATTCTTATTGTGAACTTTGTTGGTGTGAAACAACTCATTATCGGCTTACTGAACTTCTTTGGAAAGTTATACCCTTACAACATTTCCTCCACAAACTCCCAACTCACCATATCATATGCTTTCCTCAAGACTATTTTCATCAGGCAATTTTTATAGTGTCTCGTCAAATCATGACATATTAACACATTGTGAACAAGTGACTGACCCTCTACAAAAGCAGCTTGAGTTAACCAAAATATGACAGCACCCTCTTTAATCTATTACACAAGACCTTAGAAATCATTTTGTTTGTTTTGGGACGTTCATTTTGGATGTTTTCTTTTGGACTTTTTGTTTTTTTTAAAACTTCTTTTAATTATTATTATTTGGAAGTTTTTTATTATTATTTTCTTTTTGGATCAAGTATATTTTAGTTGGAAAATAATTTTTGTATAGGAATTCAACTATAACAAAAAAAATCTTCTCCATTCATTATTTTTATTATATTTAATATTATTAAAATAATAATACAATTTTGTCTAAAGAAGAGCTTTTAAATGAAGACCAAAAAGTGCAATAAAACCTTCACACTTTTAATATAGTACAAATGAAAAATAGATATAATATAAATAAAAAAAATGCTCATTAGAATATTATTTTTTACTTATATATAATATTTCCTAATACTTTTTTTTACAAAAATAAAATATTATAGGCATCATCTCTATGATAAACTAATATCAATATTATCTAACTCTGTCCACCTGCCAAACAAGCCTCAGGGTTCTTTCACTGGGGTTATACAGACAATTGATATAACATTTTACAGCGCCTTCATCAGATCTGGTAGTCTCTTTTATGTATGTACCTCCTTCATCTTCTTCGTTTAATGGATGGAAGTTATTATTATTTGTTTATGTATGTTTTGGATTTGAAGGAACTGAATTGGGGGAATTGTTGGGCGTAAAGCCATTGCTTCAGTGGCTTCATACGTTGTTTTATACCAGAATAGTAGTATTATAAAGGTTATGAGTGCGGCAGAAAATTCAAGCATCCATAGGATTTCATCAGAATTTTTTTGTTGAATAGCTTTCCAGATGTGTGAGAAGGACAGCTGTTCATTGGGAAGCTCTGGTCTTCAATCATGCCCCATTTAGCCAGTCTGTCCCTTGCCAGCTGATACTTGTGTCACCAAGAAAATTTACTCAGGTGAGCAAGTTTATCTCCTCTATGGGACTTTAGGATATTCTCCTATACATCGCAAGTCCTTAAAATCTCCAGCTCAGCTTTCGTCATCCCAATATATCCTTACTTCCATAGGAGTTTATATAGTGCTAACTTATTCCACATAAATGTATCATATCTACTGCAACCTTTTATGCTATCAAGACCTTCTTAAACATCTCTACCTTGCCTGCCCACAAAAAGGTTTGACTAGTATTTTTGGGACGTAGGAGCAATTGTGACCAATAAATCTGTACGGAAAACAAGACTTGTAGTCTTCCATCATAAGATAGCATTTTAGCTTCATAGTATATTGGCCAGCCAAGGCTCGCATTGAGCTATTGAGATTCTTTTGGAGCTCATTGTATCCTAATAAACAGTTCTCCTTTCACCATTCTTGTTGCATCCAAACTCTGCTATTGAACAATCATAGGCACCCTCCAAAATAGATACTACACTTTTATAAATTGGCATGTAGCCCGATGCTACTGAGAATGTAGCGAAGCATTGAAACATAGCTTGGATAGACTTGCTATCTCCTTCACTGAAGAGAGGTAAGTCATCAAAAAACCTCAACTGTATAGTCTTCATCCTACCACACTTCGGATGGTTTTTATTCTCAGAGTCCTGCTCCAAGGACTATGATAATCTAATCAGGTTTTCCATTTCCAAAACCAAAAGGTAGGCTGACATAGGGCCAACTGGTCCTAGTCCTTTCTTGTGTTATAGGCATTCCATTAGTCGAGATAGGATAGGAAACTGTTTTCAAGCAACACATGATCTACTTCACAAACTGGTCAGGGAAATGTAAACTGATTAATATTTTCTCCATATAGGCCCACTCTACTGAATCATTGGCTTTTTGGATACCTATTTTCAGCATGCACATAGGTGACACATTCATTCTGCTGTTGCCTTTCACAAGTTCATGACTGAGTACTATGTTATCTAGATTACCCGAAACAATAATCTACTAAATTATCCTGCACACTTCATTATGTCTACTAGTAATGATCTTTGAAATAATTTTATAGACCACAATACAACATGAGATAGGTCTATATTCCTTAATCGTAGCAAGATCTTGTACCTTTGGAATCAATGTCATTGTTGTGCAATTTAGAGGTCCAAAGAGGTATGTGTTATGGAAGAAGTGAAGGTTAACCTTTCTAATATCATCACTGACGATGATGCAAGATTTTTTATTGAATAAAACATTTAAGGGGTCATTTGGTGGACTGTATTAGCAAAAATAATGCATGTATTAATTTAATGTATTAGTAGTACCATGTTTGGTACACCTTATCATGCTATGTATAACTAATGCTTGCATTAGTTATACACTCTATTGTGTATTAAGGGGTGTATTATTAATACCATGGATTTCTAGGTATTAGTAGTGCAAGAGGATTGAAGACCCAATTGCCCCTGAAAAACCTTTTTAGATCTTTTTCCACCACAAATGTGGTTTTTTTGTAAATAATTTTTTTTTTATGCAAGGCGTGCTATTTTAACGCATCATACCAAACACTGTATAAAAATATTCTACGTATAATTAATGCTAGCATAACTACGACATGCATTACTAATGCAAGTATTATTAATACACTGCATATAGTATTATTCTTATGCTTCGTACCAAACAACTCTTGAGTCTTAGTTGGTGCTCCCTATTCGGTACTTTGCCCTTCTTCACAACCTTAGGATAACTGCAAGGGAATTGTCTATATAAAGTGCCTAGTTGCTTCTGATAGAATTCCAATATCTCATTTGTCACCCCTGTGCTATCCTGCACTAGTACAACATCTGTTGTGAACAAATGCTTGATTTGATTTTGTATTACCCTATTTCATACAAGCATGGAAAAACAAGGTTTTATGTAACACCCCATATCTCCATGCCAAAGAAAGACTAGTCAACGCCGATCAATTTCTTCAACCTCAAGAGGATAAGGTGGTACGTGGCTAAATATATCAAGGAACCAATATATGAGGGTAGTTGAAGGGCTAAATTGTGGTTATGGGTTTAGGGGAACCTTACAACAAAAGTTCAAGTTGAAGGTTGCACTATATTCAATTGTTACAAATGATATCACATAAGATCGAACTTCATGTGTTTCTCCCAATATCCTAAGAGTTATAGGGTGCTTGCATATCAAATTAAAGACTTTCGCGTCTTGTTTACAATGCATCAAACCATTCATCATTTGAAATTTTCTACAAGAAGTTATCTGACTTCTATTAAAGTGTAGCGGACTAATGAAAAATGTGGCCACACTTTAAAAGTGTGGGCTGCACTTTCGGTGGAAGACCTGGCAATTCACCAAGCAAAGTGTGTGTGAGAGTGAGGGGAGTTGGTTTTTCCTTCTGAGTACTCTCAGATAAATGGGATTTGGCAGCAAATGGATGAAATGGATTGAGGTATGTATCACAATAGTCAAGTTTTTCGTCTTTGTAATTGGGGAACCTGTGGGGTTTAAGAAAGAGGGCTGAGACAGGGTGACCCTCTCTCCCTTTTCTTATTTATTTTGGCAATGGAAGCTTTGATAGTATGATGAGGTTCAAGGTTGAAAGTAAATTGGGGAGAATGTAGTCTCTTTCCTGTAAATGAGGTCCCTCAGATCCTGCAGCTAGCAAGTATATTGGGATGCAGAGTGGAGCATTTGCCTACCATATATCTAGGCATGACCCTGGGTAGCAAACACAAAACAATGGAGATATGGAATGGTAAGCTGGAGAAAACTGAAAAGAAACTTGCTAGATGGAAGGTACAATACCTATCCGGCTATTCCTCGGGGGTAGACTGATCCTCGTTAACTGCCAAAGTATGTGATGTCCTTGTTCCCAATCGCAGCAAAGATAGTGAAAAAACTATTCAAGCTTAGAAGGAACTTCCTATGGAAAGGTAATGAGGAAGGAAATAGTTATAACTTAGTCAATTGGAAGAATGTACTCCTTAGCAAAGAAAGAGGGAGGCTTAGGGATTAAAAATTTGAGACTGCAAAATGAAAGCCTTTTGTTGAATGGTTGTGGAGATATACCAAGGAAGATGCAACTCTTTGGAAGGAGGTTATAGTAGCAAAATATGGAGAATTAAACCCCTGGTGTACAGAAACAACCTCTGAACCATGTTGGGTGGGGGTATGGAGGACAATCAGGAACCTGTGGTCACAAATGGAAGGAAATATGTATATTAAGGGGGGTAATGGAAACAAAATTAAATTTTGGAAAGATCGCTAGATACACCAAGCCTCTTGTAGGGAAATTTTTCCAGATATGTTTCTAATAAGTGAGAACCCTGATGCTAAAGTGAGTGATTGCTAGACAAAACAGAGATGGGACATATGTTTTAGAAGACTACTGAATGACTGGGAGGTAGAGAGGGTGGCAGTGGTACTGGAAAAACTAGTTGGAATGAGTATAACTATGACAACCACAGACAAGATCCTATGGAAACATAATAAGGATGGAGTTTTTTCAATCAACAATGACTTCAAAAGAGGACTACAGGGGATGATAGGGGCCCCAAAATATAATTGGAATTACTTCTGGAAAAGTGACATTCCTACAAAAGTAAAGTGTTTCACCTGGTTAGTGATAAAGAGAGCATGTTTAACACAAGAAGTTCTACCGAAGAAAGGCAAGCAGCTGGTCCCTATGTGTTTTTGGTGCTACTTGATAGGGTAAAAAGATAACCATCTCTTTCTGCATTGTAAGTTTATTGCTCAAAATTTGGAACTTGTTTCTCAACACCACAAACATGAACTGGACAATGCCAGAACATACATCAGATCTACTGAGCTACTGAATTAGGAGGAGAGGTAGTAAAAATCAAAAGAGATGGTGGAAGCTAATACCATCATGTGTATGGTGGTCAGTCTGGAAAGAAAGAAATGGAAGATGTTTTAAAGATAAATCCTATCCCATCCACAAGGTTAAATAGAATTGTATGGTATCTTTACTCTTTTGGTGTAAACAACTTTGTGTTGATGATATAGATCAGATTATAGATTACCCTTAATGCTTATGATTACAACCTTACCAGTTCTGATTGTGGAGAGATTGGTGGTGGTAGGTGTGGTAGGGACTAGCAGTAGTGGTGGTTTGGTGGTTGTGATGGCAGAGTTGGTTGGGTGTTGGCGTTAATGGTGGTGGTGATTGTGATAGGATTGGGTGATTTCTTGTTAATACCTTTAACATGTAGATTCTTTGCTACCATGTTTTGGTAGATATTTATTTTTCCCCGCTATTGTGTAGTTGGGGTTTTGCAATGAGATATTTTAACTGTCAAAGGCCCGTAGTAATGTTAATACTATCATTGATTAGTCCTTTTTAATTGGCTGCTACATTTTTTTTTTCTGGCCAAAATAATTGGCTGCTGCATATCTAGATGCAGGAGTCAATACTCAGGGTACCGATCCTTTCCAAATGGTCAATGATTAGTTTTCTTATCTGGTGGATTATAAATAAAATCCACTAAACTACTTTGATAATTTATGCAATTCGCAAATAAAATTGGTGTTTTTGAGCAGGAAAGAGATCGGATTTAACCATCAAATGAAGAAAGATATGCAGGATCAGGAAAGGGACGTGGCTGATGCAGAAAAAGAAACATTAGCATCCGTTCAAACATCTGAAGTTGATGACTGGAAAAAATACAAGGATGATGATATTATGCAGCAGCACTCTGCCATACAGGCTGAACAAGCTGTAAAAATTCCATTTGTTGGTGATAAGGCAAGTGTGATCCTGTCTTGGAAGCAGTAACTTATTTGATTCGGGTTATTTATGTTGTTTATAATCAAGGTCCTAATTTGATTTAAAAGCATAACTCTTTCTATCTCGGTTGCCTGCTCAAAATGCTAGTGTTCTATAATCAAATGGGACTGATTGCTCCAGTGTTTATGTGGTGTGTCTAATTAGAAGGTTTGTGCGTAGGCCCGTAGGGAACAAGTTAGTTTCGTTTTTGACTGGATGATAGGTCAGTTCGGTTAACAATCTTGAAGGAATGTCTTCTTCTTCTTTAGGTGAGTTTTTATGTATCTGAGGGTAAAGACTTATCAACGGAAGTATTTTTGACGTATTTTATGTTGATTATACTTTAGCTGATTCTCTTTAGCTCTTTGGGTGTGTTTGCTATGGAGGAAAATATTTTCCAGAAAATGTTTTTTCATTTTCTCATGTTTGGTTGGCTTAAATGTTTTGAAAAATATTTTTCGAATCAATTTATTTTCCTCAAATTTAAGGAAGATGACTTCCTTCCAAAAGTTAAGGAAAACATTTTCCAAAACTCTTATCCAATTTCAAACTGATTTTTTTATCCCATCCATATTACGATCCTCCTCCCTGAATTTTTTTTAAAATAAAATAAGATTAAATTTTTTTTTTTTCATTTTTAAAATTTTATTTTTTTCAACTATTTCTATTTCGGCTCACCCATTCCCCCCCTCCCCCCGCACCCCAACCCACACCCAACCCCCATACAAAAAAATTTAATTTTACAAAATTTCAATTTTGAAAATTCGATTTTTTACAC
>JAPFFP010046388.1:0-11015 GCA_026153255.1 Solanum medicagineum
CACTCAATTTTAGGGACAACTTGGGAATTGTGTTCCCCATAGTTCGTTGACTCGATTTCTCTAGATAACATAACTACAATTGGAGATTCGCATACAGGATGGTAACTTAGGTTCTCCCAACCCTCTTGTAAAGGTGAAGGTCGAATTTCACCATGACGCTTGGTTGGCCACCATAGCGTGCCAACTAACCGTTACCTATTGTCCTAGTCAACCTCCCCTTGGTCAGGCTTGGTTGATCAGATGAATAAACATCAATCGAATCTGTCATTTATTTCCCTTTTCCTATTCGTCACTCCTTTGGTCGGGATTGTGATAGTAGATGGGGTTTGGTGTTGCTCACCAAAAAACAACAATCAATATGAAGGGAATTAGATAATAAATGCAAAACCCCAATCATAGAAATGCAATAAACCTAGGTCATACCAAGTCAACTACCCGTGGTTCCCACAACCCCAAGTTGTGGGTGTTTAGCTACTTATAACTAAAGCAAAACCAACAAGAATGCAAGTACAAGGCATAGTTGAGAGTTTTACCAAAAGCAATGAAAAGTGTAGACACTACAAGTTGCAAACTCAAAAGCTTGATAGATTGGCAATGAATACAAAGCAAGATTTTCAATCCCCAAAATGGATTTTAAGAGAAAATGATTAACTAAGCCAAAACCCTAAAAGATTCTAGAGAGAATAATCAAAGACAAATTCTATGTTCTAAAATCTGGAATCTCCTAATAAAACCCTAACTTAAGCTATTTATAGTGTTTATAAAATAACCTAAAAATTATACAAAAAAGACAACTGACAGCTGGCACGCCTCGCAGGTATGACTCGTAGGATGGCCTATGAGTTGTAGTCAGGGTCTCGTATCAAGTTCTTCGCATTTTGGACTCAACTGGTATGACCCACTGGTATGAGTCGTTGCTTGGGCTATGACTTGTATGTTCCTCTCGTAGTCTAGGACTTTAGTTTTTGGTCCTACATTTTGGCTCTCTGATTCTTGGTACGAGTCCACCTATACGAGTCGTAGTGCATCTTACGACTCGTAGGATGGCCTCGTAGGGTTGACCTCCACTTAGAAGATTTCTGAGTGTTTGGTGTCTGTTTCTTGCTACGATACACCTTACGACTTATAGTTTGGGCTATGACTCGTAGGTTAGCTCGTATGTCCTATGCTTCAGCAAAAATCTACAATTCTTCTCCAAAATCATGCCAACCTAACTTTTTTACAAGAACGACACAAAAACACATAAAAAAATAAAAAAATCGCATTGAGAACTCATGAAATTCCTTGTTTTAGGCATAAAATGTGTTGTATTTTGACAACACATCAACACCGTCAACTTAGAATTGTTGCTTGTCCTCAAGACATTACTCAATCAGCGCAGGCAATGAGAAACACATAGCACCTATACCAATGGCATATACATCATCCACTTTAATCTAGGGACCCTAATATGATTTTCAAAATCAGATTGTGAAGTTACTAAGCAAAATAAAACATGATGATGAATCTGGAAACCAAACTATGATAACATAAGGAGCATTAACCATCTATAATCACTGGTGCAACCATATGCTAATCAAGTAGTGCAAATGCTCTCACAGAAAAGAAGTCCTTCTTACTCACTTAAGAAACATCTAGAATTCAGCGACTGAGGAAGCATTCTCACTCTCACAAATGAAATTCGTGCATATTGACTAAAACCATAGGCTTGCCTCTATACTCATTTTCTAGCTTGGTGATAAAGTGTATTTGGATCACTTTAGGACTTATAGGCTTGTAACATAGGTTTAGGTGTCTTTGGTACGGTAGTTTAGGCAAGTAGTGACTAAAAGCTATCATTGAACCATGTTTACCAACACGTTTTGCTTTCATAACCTAACCTTTTTCAATAAATTCACCCTTATTCTCCTGTTTCAAACTTTTTCTCGAGTGCTTTCTTTCTATTTTCAGCTGTGCCTTATGTCTGAACTCAATTCTCGCTACTTTTTTTTTCTCAATTACAGGAACTTTTCTTTTTTTTTTCTTAATTTGGCTCATGATTTTTCATTTATTTCTTTGTTTCCCAACTAACCACCTCATTGTCATTACTTTTCCACAATAAAGGCCATCCTCAACTTATGCTTTTAGCCTGAGGTGAAGTACACAATATCTATTCCTCAAACCAAGGCCACAACTTGTGGCCACCCTCAAGTTAGGCTTTTAGCCTCAATTAATATTCACATGTCCAAGGATAGACTAGGGCCAATATAAAGGTATTTCATCAAACAAGGTTAAGCTAGCAAGGTCTCAAGAAAGAATGAGTACATGAGAAGCTCAAAAATTTGGAACAAGGGATTCACTCACTCATTTGGTGGGTGATTTAGGCTAAAAGTGGGTTCACTCAAAGAACAAAGGCCTAAGATCCTTTCCTTGTCAACCACATCAACAAACCAATTTTAGAGTAAGAAGGCAAGTTCTGAGTCAATACAAGATGCATGAATGCAGCAAAATAAACTCACAACACACATTGCATTGCACCCACGATCAAGTATAGACTCACAGGTCATGCGTCAAGCCTCAGCTTACCTTCACATTATCCAAAAAAACATTGCCAGATACCCAACATGCATGAATGTATCAATAATCACGATCTCAAAGAACTTTTTGAGGGTACCCAATTTTTCATCAAAACTTTAAAAAGCATCTAAAGACTTTGTATATACCAACAGGTAACACTACTATGAATTTACACATTAACTATACTACCTAAACATGCCGGTTCAACAGAAAAGTAAACATCCACAAGGAAAAAAATCACTGCAAGAAAACCTTGGGATCAAAAATAGGGGAAGTTATGGACTCGAGGTTACTCAAACTTCACCTTAATCCATAACACCCCATAACCTACCAAAACAGCATACTTTGTCCTCAAAGTGAAGACACATAGAAGAGGTACAAGGGGCATACCTTGGGTTGCCTCCCAGGAAGCGCCTGATTTATTGTCGCAGCACGACATGAAGCTTTTGCACTCATGCCTCCTCAAGGTCCCAGTCTTCCACTATCTTAATTTCTTCCACGTCACCTATGTACAATTTGAACCTCTGTCCATTGACTTTGAAAGTTTTACCATCCCTACTTTCTAACTCAATGGCTCCATGACACAAAATGATTACAACTCTGAAGGGCCCCATCCACTTATATTTGAGTTTCCAAAGAAACCACCTCAACTTAGAGTTATAAAGCAGCACCATGTCTCCTGGAGCAAATTGGCGATTCTGAATTTTATAATCATGCTGGACTTTTATCCTTTGCTTGTACAATGCAGAACTCTCATATGCTTGCAGCCTAAACTCATCAAGTTTATTTACTTGCATCAATCTAGATACTGCTTCATTCCAGTCTAGATTCAACTTCTTAAGTGCCCATAATGCCTTGTGTTCAAGCTCAAATAGCAGGTGACAGGCTTTCCTAAACACCAATTGGTAAGGGGACATTCCGATAGGGATTTTGAAAGATATGCGGTAGGCCCATAAAGCATCATGCAACTTTGTTGACCAGTCAATGCAATTTATATTCATCGTCTTGGATAGGATTTGCTTGATTCCTCTATTTGATACCTCTACTTTCCCACTTGTATGGGGATGGTATGGGGTTGCTCCTCGATGCTTTACAACATATCTTTAAAGTAGAGCTTTGAACAGTCGTTTGTAAAAATGAGAACCTCCATCACTGATAATTGCCCGAGGTGTATTGGACCTGGAGAAAATGTTTCTTCGAAGAAACCCGGTAACACTCTTACTTTCATTATTTAGTAGAGCTACGACTTCTACCCATTTAGAGACATAACTAACTGCAACTAGATTATACTTATTATCATGCGAGCTGACAAAGGGCCCCATAAAGTCAGTGTCCCAAACATCGAATAGCTCTATCATCAAAATAGGATTTAGAGGAAGCTCATGCCTTTGCGAGACCCCGCCCTCTCTTTGACATCTATCACATGACTTGATGTAATCATGGGCATCCTGATGTATAGACAACTAATAGTAGCCATATTGTAACACCTTATAAGCAGTTCGAGCTCCACTATGATGACCACCTACCAATGAAGAGTCGCGTGCTTCAAGAATACTTATCATTTCTGCTTCTGGCACATATCTGCGGATGATCCCGTCTGCACAGATACAAAATAAATAAGTCTTACCCCAAAAGAACTTCTTTACATTATGTATAAACTTGCAACGTTGATGGGTGTTCAAATCAGGCGGTACTATGTTACTCACCAAGTAGTTAGCATGTTCTGCAAATCAAGGTATAAGATCATGTGAGGCTGCCAAAACTCTTTCATCAGGAAATGAGTCTTTTATGTCAAGACCATCATCAAACATCATCATAGCTTCATCTTTCAATCTAGAGAGATGATCGACTACTTGATTTTTTGATTCCTTTTTGTAAATCACATCAAAGTTAAACTCTTGCAAGAGAAGTATCCATCTGATCAATCTTGGTTTTGCATCCTTCTTGGCCATCAAATATTTGAGTGCCACACGATCAGTGTGCATAATCACCTTAGCCCCCAACAAGTATGACCGAAATTTTTCAAAGGCAAAAACTAAAGTAAGCAATTCTTGTTCGGTCACTGTATAATTTTTCTGGGCCATAGTTAGTGCTTTGCTGGCATAATAGATCAGGATACAGAATTCTCTCCCTTCGTTGCCCCAACACCACACCTAGCGTAACCCCACTTGCATCACACATTAGTTTAAATGGTTGTGACCAATCCAGAGCCATAATAATAGGTGCGGTAGTCAGCCTTCTTTTCAATTCTTCAAAGGTGTGCATGCATGCATCATTAAACACAAACTTGGCATCTTTCTCAAATAATTCACACAAGGGTTGTGAGATCTTGGAAAAATCCTTTATGAAGCGGCGGTAAAATCCAGCAATGCCTAGAAAGCACCTAATACCTTTTACTGAAATTGGTGGTGGAAATTTCTCTATAACCTCAATTTTAGCTTTATCTACCTCAATTCCCTTGCTTGAAATTCTGTGACCAAGGACGATGCCTTCTTTGACCATAAAATAGCATTTCTCCCAATTTTGCCCCAACTGACTCTTAACGCACCTCTGCAACACATTACACAAATGTAACAAGCATTCTTCAAAACACAGGCCAACAATACTAAAGTCGTCCATGAATACCTCAATAGTGGTCTCGTCCATGTCTTAGAAGATGGACATCATACATCCTTGGAATAATGTTGGAGTGTTACATAGTCCAAAGGCATTCTCTTCAACGCAGAGGTACCAAAAGAACATGTAAAAGTTGTCTTCTCCTAGCCCTCGGGCATGATAATATTTCAATTGTATCCTGAATATCCATCAAAGAAACAACACCATCCCTTCTCTGCCAATTTGTGGAGCATCTGATCCATGAAGGGCATAGGAAAATGATCTTTCTCAATAGAAAAATTGAGTTTCCTATAATCCATGCATAATCTCCATCCAATGACTGGTCTCATGGGGATTAATTGATTCTTCGCATTAGGCACCACTATGATACCTCTCTTTTTTGGAACACATTGCGCTAGACTTACCCAATCACTGTCGGTAATTGGGTAGATTACTCCTGCTTCTTTATCACTACCTATTGCATTGGGGGGTTCAACCTTCTTTGATGCTCAAGACTCTGTTTATAATCCTTGACTAATTCAATCTTGTGAGTGCATATCCCAGGGGTTATAGCAATGATGTCTGCAATTGTCCACCCAATGACCCTTTTGAATTGCTTGAGAACTGAAATGAGGGCCTCTGTGTGAGCTTCACTCAAGTCTGCTGCAATGATGACAGGTAATATATTATTGTCTCCCAAGTATGCATATTTCAGATGTGATGGTAGTGCCTTTACTTTGTCATGACCCAAGCCTAGGGCCTAGACATGACCGGCGAATGAGGAACCCGAAGGAACCCCAAACAAGCCTCATAGCATCCTTGGTCATGGAAGCAATGTAAAGCAACGTTAGAAACATAAAAAAGGAAATGGAACTAAGGGAGAGAGAGATTTATACTTAAATAGCTTGAATATCATAAGTGAGTCACAGTTCAAGCATAATACATAACATGTCCAACAACACCTCTACTATATAGAGAAGAGCGGGGGCTAAGAGAAGCAACCGGGCTCACCCTCATAGTTAATACGTACATAAAAGAAAGATAGTCTTAGAATATAGTATAAGAGAGTAGTCATTGTCCCCGGAATGGAGGACTCACCAAAGAGTAACTTGAATAATCCGTCTAGCCACAAGAATAATCATAGGAGCTCCGGTTCCTACATGGTAACATCATGTAGGCATAGAGTGTACGTTAGTACGTTTGCATGTACTAAGTATGTGAGATGCAATACTAGCAAGAGATAGGTAATATAATAGAAATGCATTATTGTAAGCAAAGGATAGGTGTAACATCAATATGGCATGCATGCTCAATGCTCAAGGTAAAACATACTAGTAAATCATGATCAAGGAATATAAACTCAATATGAGAAACATACTGAAACCCCTTTTGTACCAACCTTCATGGAATGGGCCAAATGACTCCCAATCACCTTACGGTATAACCTTTTTGGAGAGTATTATCAATACCCCTACCGTACGACATAGTCTTTTTGGGAAGTAGTATAAGACATTCCCTACTTTAAGATATCATCTTTTGGGTAGGAACCGTTATACATTCTATCTTACGGCATGACCGTTTCAATAGAATATCCACACTTTACAATATGATCATTTCGGTGGGAGCTTTTAGTCTTTCTACCTTACGGCATGGCCTTTTTGGTGGGATGTCCATACTTTACGATATAATCTTTTCGGTAGGCAAAATTAAATATTCTACCATATGGCATGGCCTTTTTGGCAGGGTGTCCATACCTTATGATATGATCTTTACGGTAAGAATCATTAAACACTCTACCATATGGCATGACCTTGTCGGTAGAAATCATAGAACTAGCTCATCAAGCCATTACATTCAAATCATTAAGAAAGAACTACTCATTTTCCCAAGAACACAACAAACATAAGGACTCAACAACAACATGCAACATAGGTACTTCTCTATGAAAACAACTCATATAAACATCCCTATCATCATCACAAAGTCATCATATACCTGCAATTCCTCTCCTCATTATACATCATATGCATAGAATCTCATCTCATCATTATACCATCATTATTTCATCATTATCTACATCATAACACCATTCAACTCATAAGACATACATTGGACCTTCAATTTCTCAAGAAATCCTAGCCGGACATTTTATCAAACACTTGGTAGGTGTGTAATAGGGGTAAAAGACCATGCAATTTAGAGATGAAATCATGCAAGAAAATCCATTGTAAAACCATCAATTAACCTCTTGCAACACCCTCAAGATATACACACCAAAAACCCTCATCAAATCTTACATTAGATCCAAGATTTAGAACACAAAACATGCTAAAACAACCAATTTTATGACCACCAAAATAATCATCTCAAAAGTAAATGAAAGATAAAGTAAAGTATATTACTTACTGATGGGTGGTAACCTAAGGGGTGGAAGAATCATTTAGCCAGGGTCGATCTAATTACAGGAGGTAGCCCTAGGGGTGAAAGGAAAAGCCTAGCAGGGGCCGATTCCAATATAGATTTACCACTGATCAGCTGGTCATTTGTATTACTTGTTGTGCAAAGATTATACAGTAAAGGTAAAGTAATAAAAAAAACATAAAGTACATGATTCTATAGTATGACTAAAGGTGTTCCCTTATCCTTACACTAATGCATAGTATTATTTGAGTTGTTACTTCGTGTACAGTTATTTCCTGTCTTACATATTCAGTACATTATCTTGTACTGATGTCCCTTACGGGGGACCTGCATTTCATGATGCAGATACAAGTACTAGTAGCTCTCCCTAGTAGGAGTACAGAATATCCAGCTGTTGTTTCCAAGCTCCAGGTTGCTCGGAGCTTTGTATGTCTAGAACTTATATTTTTGTATTGTATAGTTAGTCGAGGCGGGGCCTGTCCCAACCTTATCAGATAATTTTCCTTATATAGAGACTTTGTACACTATGTAAATTGTAGTGTGGTCATGTATCATACTTTAGACAACGTGGCCCCAACAGCCTAGCCATATGCATTTCCTTTTGGCTTGTTATTACTGTTTACTTTCTTAAAGGAATGTTGAAAGAAGAAATCCCTTATAATATGCATAGAAAGCACATAGATACAAGTTGGTTCTCCCAAGTCTTATCAGTAACGGGTGCCAGTGCGCTTTAATAGGACTTTGGGCATGACAAAAGTGGTATCAGAGCGGGTCATCCTAGGGAGTCTACAAAGACATGTCTATGTAGAATCTTGTTTATCTATGTGTTGTGTACCACACTTATAAGCAGGAGGCTATGTGACATTTAGGAGTTGTTACTTTCTTTTCATTCTTTAGATTGTGCCATAGAGCCAAGTGTAATAGGTGGATTGTGTGTAACTTCTAAAGTGTTTTGTACAGCAAGTATGTCAGAAATCAGGAAAAACAAAGGTAAAGAAAAGGAAGTAGAAGTGGTGGTTAGTATCGTTTACCAAGTCAGGTGAGACAATGAAATGACGCTCAAGATAGGTCTGTGTCATAGACATCTCCGACTCCTCCAGCTCTTGATGAACCAGGAAGTACTGAAATTCCCCCAGACCCACCTATCGATGCTACCGTACAGGATCTGAGAAATGCAGTACAACTATTGACTAGTAGAGTTACTAGCCAAGGCTAAAGACAGGAAGGTCCAGTTATAGGTGCAGGTGGTAGGAATAGAGCAACTAGCACGAGGATACATGACTTCCTTAATTTGGACCCTCCATCCTTCACTGGGTCAGATCCTAATGAAGATCCTTAAGACTTTATTGATCAGATTCAACGCACTTTAGATGTTATGCATGTGAGTGGTACAGAAGCTATTGAGCTAGTAGCGTATAGATTAAAGGGTGTGGCTATATTGTGGTATGAAGCTTGGAAGTAATCTAAGGGTATAGATGTACCTCCAACTACCTTGAAGGAGTTCAAAGAGGCATTTCTTGACCATTACTTGCCATTAGAGATCTAAGAGGTCTATGTAGATCAGTTCCTCCACCAAGGGAATATGAGCTTGAGAGAGTATAGCCTTCAATTTAATTCCCTAGCCAGGTATGCTCCTAATGTAGTTGCTACTATGGAAGATAGAGTTCATCGATATGTGGAAAGATTGGATACGTCTTTGTTCAAAGACTGTACCAAGGTGAGCTTAGACCTCGGTTTGTTGGAAAGGGGTAGGCCAAAAGGGCTAGATCTACGGGGAAGTTTACACCATCCCAAGGTGAGCTTAGGCCTCGATTTTCTAATAGACTGCCTATGCATTCATCCTCCTACTCTGAAGCTAGTGCTCCAGCACAACTTCAAAGGTCTAGAAGCAATCCGTTTGGTCAACAAGGTGAGGGACAAGATGCACGGACGATAGGATATTCGTCAGGACAACAAATAATTACTAGGAAGCCTTGTAAATAGTATGGAAGAAGTCATTTAGGTATATGTCATGTTGGGACAGACACTTATTATTGGTGTGGTGCGCCAGGGCATTTGATGAAAGATTGCTCGAGGAGGCGTATGAGTGATATAGCACAATCTACTAGGTCAGCTGTTGCATCATCATTGTTAGTTTCTCTAGTAGGTAGGGGTCAACAAGCACCTACAGGTCGTGGTAGGGTGTAAGAGGGGAAATAAGCTCTAGCGGAGTCCAGAATCGCACTTATGCTCTAGAGAGTCGGCAAAATTTGGAAGCTTCACCCGATATGGTCATAGGTACATTGTCCATCTTTTCATATAATGTATATGCATTAATTGAAGTTAGTTCTACACTATCATACATTACTCCACTAGTTTTTGGGAAGCTTAAGAGAACACCCAGGTTATTGAACAAACCATTTGAAGTGTCCACACCAACCGATGAATCTATTATGTCTAGAAGGGTTTATTATGACTGTGTAGTAACGTTTTGTGACCGTGATAGACTGGCTGACCTTATTGACCTAGGAATGGTGGAATTTGAAGTTATAATGGGTATGGATTGGTTAGCTTCTTGCTATGCCACCATGGATTGCCAAACTAAGATAGTGTACTTCCACTTTCCAAATGAGGTAGTTCTTTAATGGGAAGGCAATATTGTTGTGCCAAAGGATAAGTTTATCTCTTATTTTAAGGAAAGAAAGATGATACCTAAGGGGTATATATATCATTTAGTTAGAATAGGGGATATGGGGGTAGAATCACCAACTCTTCAATCAGTTCCAATGGTGAATGAATTTGTTGATGTGTTCCCTGAAGAACTTCCAGACTTACCTCCAGAACAAGAAGTAGATTTTGGCATTGACTTACTTCCAGGCACTCAACGTATTTCCATCTCTCCATATAGAATGGCCCCGATAGAATTGCATGAATTAAAAGAGCAGTTCAATGACTTATTGGAGAAGGGTTTTATAAGTCCTAGTATGTCCCCTTGGGGTGCACCAGTGTTATTTTTATGCAAAAAGGATGGCACCTTGAGAATGTGTATTGACTATCGATAATTGAATAGGGTGACAATTAAGAATAAATACCCCCTCCCCAGGATTGATGACTTATTTAATTAGTTACATGGTGCCAAATGCTTTTCAAAAATTGATTTGAGATCAGGGTATCACCAAGTGAGGGTGAAGGAGAAAGATATACCTAAGACTGGTTTCAGAACACGCTATTGTCACTTTGAATTTCTTGTTATGTCATTTGGGGTAACGAATGCATCAACAGTTTTTATGGATCTGATGAAATGGGTATTTAATCCATTCTTGGATATGTTCATGATGGTATTTATAGATGATATTTGGGTATATTCAAGATCAGAAGAGGACCACACAAATCACTTACGACAAGTGTTACAGGTTCTTCGTGATCGACAATTGTATGCCAAATTTTCTAAATGTGAATTTTGG
>JAPFFP010046389.1:0-11014 GCA_026153255.1 Solanum medicagineum
TTTGGTTTTAATTGTTGAGATTTATGTAAGACATGGCCCCACATGTGCATATATTGTCCGCTCTGGCCCCACAGGGCTGCACGGTTTTGTTCCTCCCAAGCAAGCCCGGGAAAACGCGTATGCACATGTAATGTTCCAAACTCAACATATAGCCCATAAACTCCCCCTCTTTTTTCGATATGGGATTCGCCTAAGTGAGCTACAGGCATTACGTATTGCCGTCCCTACACTAGGGCGTGACCATTTAGCTAGAGTTAGCTATAGTGAGTAGTGAAGTTGAAGTTGGCTACAGTTAGTTGATTTAGTAGGTGGCTGAGCAGTTGTGTTGTTGTCTTGAACCCACAATTGAGTTATCACAGTAATGGGGAAGGGATTTAAAGTTAAATTCCTTGATTGCAAGTGTTTGTAATCGTACACTTGCTCCTTTGATGATAACGAAGTTGGGTTGAAATCCTATTGTAACGACCCCTAGTTTAGGAGTCCTGAATGCAAATAAGTTGGCATGAAAAATGATTGAGGACCTATTTCAGAGACAATCTACGGCCTGGGGGATCTTCTACGGCTCGTAGAGTGGTTCGTAAGTGGGGTTTCAACCATGAGAAAGTTTGAAGTTTTCAAGAAGTTAATCGACGACTTATCAGTGGCTCGTAAAATATTATATAACTTATTAAGGTCTCGTAAAAGGGGTCAGATACAAGATGGAAATTTGTATATGTATGGAAAGATTTTATGAGACCATCGACGACTCATATAAGTTAGTACGACATAACCTTTTGTAGTTCTCAATTCAGAAAAGGTCATATTTCAAGACACTCAGGTGAGCCATCAGAGAGAGGGTCTACGTCCCGTAAAACTTTCTACAGCCCGTAGATGGGGTTTAGTAGATTGCTTTTGGCAGTTGTAATTGAGGGTTAGTTTGGTCATTTCTCATAAGTTTTATTCTTAGACTATGTCATTTGGGGATGAAAAGGGGGACCTATATTAGTCTTCAAGCCCGAGAATGCCCCTTATTCTCTCATTATTCGAATTCAAAATTTCTATGGCAAAACTCTCAAGAACAAGGCTAGGGTTTTCCAAGTCCCTTCCTCAAGACTTCAACTCCTATTCTCTCTAGTTCCTCAGGTATGTGAGTTGATTTATAGGTATCCTTTCATCGATAAAGTTACCTATTATGCATTTTACCTTTTCTTTAAATTCCTAAGGTTTAATGCATACTTATGATGGTTTTATGGTTCCTATGCTATTACATGATGTTCTTAAAGTTTATTGACTATTTGTTAAGTAAATGTACACATATTTTGAAGTGTGAGGTTGATTCTAAGATGGGTTTTGATGTGGCTAATGTTGGTCAATTTTGATGTCCCTTTTTAAAGAAATTTCTAAAGACTTATTCGATTTATGATTGTTCCATGCATCAATTAAGACCACCTTATTTTCATGAAAGCTTCCTATGAATTATAATCATGAATAGGCCTTTATGAAGAGCTTAAAAGATAAGTTTTTCCAAAGATGTATGTAAAGTGATTATTGCCCTAATTGATGTTTAATAAGGACTCTTAAGTTTGAGCTACTCCTATTGATTGTTACTTATGATTCTAAGTTATGTTTAAAGATATTGTGGGATGACTTAGCGCCAAGAGGACTTGAGATTAGGACCCATCCCATTACTTGAGGCATGATCCCTGAAGCTAAATCTCAATGTCCCTAACTATGTGCCACCATAAGAGTCTTGTAGGCTAGGCTAGCGGATCCACATAGGCCCTAAAGTTAAGAAAGATACTAAGTTTCAGATATATACCTTGGCAAGTAGATTCTCCTTTACCCAATGAAGGAGTGCATTAGCCCTTTTCCATTAAAAGGAGCTCATTAGATTCCATATTACTGCGCACATGGTCTTACTATCTATTCCCACAAGTTTATAAGATTCCATGATATGTCTTAAATTGATGTTTTAAAGGTGCATTGTCTCATATTGGTCTAAACCATACTCCTTGTGCATGTTTAATCCTATTTCATGTCTCATTATCTTTGTGTACACTTATATTATATGTTATGTTTAATTATGATGGCATTACAGTTTCATCTATACATTGCTCTCACCTATCTGGTACATTCAAACGTACTAACGCATATTAGCCTGTGATTGAACCATGTAGGGACGGGTACTCCTCCACTAGTTTGTGGCTAGTATTCGGCGCCCAAGACTAGCTCTACTGTTGCGGTGAGCCCTTAGATCGGGACTCTTCCACCTTTTTCTTCTTGCTTGTTTCAATTTGATTTTAAGATGATCTTTTGTAGCCCTTCTGAGGCACTTATTTCAGTATTGTATTGTCTAGACTTCTTTCTATTGATGGAGACTATCTATATTGGTCCCATCGACTTATGTTGTAGTTGGTTTACGTAAGGACAGAGTAACAGTTTAGTTATTTCTACTATTTTATTGTTGTTTCATTGCTAAAAGCCCATAGGCCCTTTCCCTTATGTTTTCTTTCCAAATTATGTCTTTTCTATTACCTATGAAAGCTTGAGATACTTAGATAGCTTGGGTGAGGTGTCTTCGATAACCTCATTCGTCGTGTGACGACTAGGCCCTTAGGTCAAGTCGTTACAAACTTGGAATCAGAACATGAGGTTTTACAATTTTCCTCAAATGGCCATGCATACCCTGTAGCGTAGAGTCTTGTTCAAGGTGGTGAAGCGCACCACTATCTTCAACAAGAGGCTATGAGATGGTTTAGGAAACTCTTCATTTCTTTCTCATTCAATATCATACCTCAGAGCTGAGTCAGATGTTTTTCTAACTAACGATGAGCTTTTTCTTCTTTCTATATTATGTCACCCAGAATAGCTCCCCATCAACGAGGCACTCTGGACCAACAAGTCCCTCTACTCAGGCAGGATGAGGGCATGTCTCATACGGAGTTCAGAGCCGCTTTCACGGTGCTACCCCAAGCGTTGGGTAACCAAGCCAACAGGGAGATAATCGTACCTCCTCAAGTGTCTACTCCAGCAACCAAAGTTTATGATTTGTTGTGAATGAACCCCCAGAATTTCATGGGTCAAAGGCGAATGAGGACCCTATGGAGTTTATAGAAGAAGCCTACCGGGTAGTGGCAGTGATGGGTGTGCCATCAGAGGACAAGGCCGAGCTGGTGGCGTACCAACTTAAGGGATTCCATAAGGTTTTGCATGAGCTATGGCTGATAAGAGAGGTCAAGAAGCGGGTCCCATTAGTTGGGAGGAATTCAAATGTGCCTTTCTAGACCAGTTCTTCCCCATTGAGCTTAGGGAGAACTTGAAGCAAGGGGATATAAGTGTGAGGGAATATGCCCTCAAGTTCACCCAATTGTCCAAGTATACTCATGGTTGCAGATCCAAGGGCTAGCATTTCATTTCGGGTGTCTTCGAGTTGGTATCCAAGGAATGCAAGATGGCAACGTTGGTCAAAGATATCACCCAAGCTTAGGGCCTAGACCTGACACCGTGAATGGGAACCTGAAGGGACCCCAAACAAGCCTCTTAGCATATAATTTACACATCCTTGGTCGCGGAAGCAAATAAACACAAGAAACAAGTAGAGAGTATAAATAAGGATAAAGGGGCTAAGGGAAGTCTTTTATAGCATAAATCATAAAGAGTCAAATCTCAAAACATAATCACATCTCCAACAACACCTCTAAATGTAGACTTGAGCGAGGGCCAAGACACTTTCCGGGATCACCCTCATAGTGTAAAGAGTTCAACATTAAGAAATGACAAAGTCAAGAGTAGCATAGCTAACGTCCCCAAACTTTGAAGACTCACCAATAGCTTAACTTCAAGATACCATAACTAGCCATGTGGAGGATGATCATGAGGAGCTCTAATTCCTACATGGTAACATCATGTAGGCATCAAGTATGCGTTAATACGCTTGAATATACTAAGTTTATAGGATGCAATGCAACAAGTGATAGGCAACATAATCAAAATACATAATCATAAGCAAGAGATAGTATATTAGCAACATGGCATACATGATCAATACTTGAAGTAAAACATGGTTGTATAGAACATAATACATGTGTAGGAAGAGAAATTATCATAAACCAAGAAAAATAGTACTTGAAATCCAAGGCGTATCACCCCTTGGGAAGTGATTGAGGAATCTACCCCTTAATTGGTAGATGGGCATACCACCCCTCATCAAAGTGATTTGAGGAATCTACCACTCAATTGGTAGATAGGCGTACAATCCCCATCAAAAGTGGTCAAGGTATATACCCCTCAACATGGTAGATGGGCATACCACCCCCCATAAAAGTGGTTGAGGCATATCACCCCCTCAACTAAGTGTTGTCAACTTGCAACATTATAGATACTTTTCATGAATTCATCAGATACATACATTACTTTCATCATCATGTAATCACTTGACCCATAGCCCATACAATAGATCATCAATAACTCAAGAACTCTTAACCGGACATTTTATCAAATACTTGGATAGTGTGTAATGCTAGTTCGAAATCATGCAATTCAAGAGGGAAATCATGTGAGAAAACTTAATATAAATCAACCCACCAACACTTGGTAACACCCTCATGAAAGATACATTAAAACCCCTCATCAAATCTCATCAAAGAACATAGATTCATAGCTCAAAATATGCTTAAACAGTCCACATTTCATGAAACCCTAACATAGTTTATAATCAAATTCATAGTAAAAGTACCAATAAGTAAATCAACTTGAAAACATGCAATTTACATAAAAAGGCAGGTTGGGCACCATGGGTGAAAGGACCCAATGGTTAAAACCCACATACCTCAAATTTGGAGATTTGCTTGATGAAGATTTAAATGAGGACTTGAAGCTTGAATGAATTTCTTGAGATCTGGAAATGAGTTTGAAACACTTGAATTTAGGTGAAATATTTGGCTAAGTATTAGAGAGGGTTTTGGGGAAAGTCTTGAATGATATGGGGTTGAAAAATGAGTAAGTGTTTTTACACATAGGAATGTTCAGGCCCAAGACCCTAAAGCCTTAGGCCAAAATAACAAATCTGGCAACAAAATACACTGCTCCGCGACACGAACAGATTCTAGAAATCAAATTTTTGGCGACATTCATTTTTTGCTACAGGTTCTCAAAAATCAGAGTTATACCCATTTCCCACTCAATTTTGTCCTTTGATCAAGTATATGAAGTCAGATTTTCGATATCACACATGGATTTTGAGATATATAGAAATTACGATTATGGGCATTTTCGAGGCACATTTTCGGGCACTTTTTGTGGCGTTTCAATATCTCCTCCTTGGGAACATTCGTCCCTGAATGTCAAAGAAATGTACATGAGAGAAGTAATCAAGATAATTTCAGCCCCAACACTAAATGCAACAAATGCATTTAAACATCATTTCAAAAATCTCACATAAGTGTCAAAATCACCATGATCTTGTCAACATAAACATGAATGCATGCAAATGACATAAGGGCTGAAACTTGAGACATGAAATCACATAGGGGACATAAAATTAGTACCTTATCCTTGTGTAGAATTGAAGAGGTAGGGATATTACTTTTGCATGTCTGCCTTGGCTTCCACGAAGCACTCTCAACTTGTTGGTTTCTCCAAACAACCTTGACAGAAGCAACATCATTGTTCCTCAACCTCTTCATTTCTCTACCCAAAATTTCTACCGGGACATCTTCATAAGTCAAATTGTCTTCAACAACACCCACGACATCTAAAGACACAATAGCACTTGGGTCACCCACACATTTCCTCAACATAGACACATGAAAGACCGGATGAACCATGTTCATATCATTGGGCAAGTCCAATTCATAGGCCACCTTACTAATTCTCCTCAACACTCTAGAAGGACCCACAAATTTTGGACTCAACTTACCCCTCTTGCCAAAACGAACCACACTCTTCATGGATGAGACCTTTAAATAGACCCAATCACCAACCTTAAATTCAAGATCCCTTTTCCTCTCATCAGCATAGGACTTTTGTCGACTTTGGGCTCTTTTCAATCTTACCTTCTCGATGGCCTCCATAACCAAATCTGGGCCTAACAAATCATCTTCCCCACCTCAAACCATCCAATCGGGGACCTACAATGCCTACCATAGAGAGCCTCTAAAGGAGCCATACCAATGCTTGAATGATAACTATTGTTCTAAGCAAACTCAATGAGTGGAAGATGATCATACCAACTACCCTTAAACTCCAAAACATAAGATCTAAGCATATCCTCAAGAGTTTGGATAGTTCTTTTGGCTTGGCCATCCGTTTGAGGGTGAAAGGCCGTACTAAGATTTACCTTGGTACTAAAACCTCTTTGGAAGGACCTCGAAAAGTGAAAAGTGAATTGAGCACCACGATCCGAAATGATAGACAAAGGCACCCATGCAATCTAACCAACTCATGAATGTACAATCTAGCATAATCTTTGATACAATATATAGTTTTGACCAGTAGGAAATGAACGACTTTGTCATCTATCAACCACAACCCAAATAGAATCAAAATGCTTTCTAGTCTTAAGCAACCCAACCACAAAATCCATGTTAATTTCCTCCCACTTCCAAATAGGAATCTCTATATCTTGGGCTACGCCACCCGTCCTTTGATGCTCAGCGTTGACTTTTTGGCAATTATGGCAACCAAATACAAACTTAGCAATATCTCTCTTCATGCCACCCCACTGAAACATTTCCCTCAAATCTCTATACATCTTTGTAGAACCAGAGTGAATAGAATAGGAGGAATTATGAGCCTCACCTAACACCGTCTCTCTCAAGTCATCAACATTGGGTACACATAACCTTCCTTGGTACCTAAGGCCACCATCTCCCCCTTGGGAGAAAACCTCCACCTTACCATCTGTCACCAAGGGCTTCAATTCTAACAAGGCGGGGTCAAGATCTTGTTTTACCTTCACCTCCTCAACCAACGAAGATTTATTACCATCAACAACCACAATACCAAAATTATCAAACCTCTTCCAACCTAACCCCCAATCTAGCAAATCGGTGGACCTCTCTAGCCACCTCCTTGCTCCCATCATCAACATGTGCTAGGCTCCCATAGACACCCTACTCAAAGCGTCAGCCACAATATTAGCCTTACCGGGTGTCACGACCCAAGCCTAGGGCCTAGATGTGACCAGTGAATGGAGAACCCGAAGAACCCCAAACAAGCCTTATAGCATATCATTACACATCCTTGGTCGCAGAAACAATTAGAATGACAATAAGAGATAAATGTAAACAAGGGGAAATTGGGACTAAGGAGAAACTTCCATATCATAAACATCAAGAGTCAATAGAGTCAAGCTCATTGCGTAGATACATAACATGTCCAACAATACCTCTACTACATAGATAAGAGCGGTGGCCAAGACAAAGCAACGGGGCTCACCATCATAATTAATACATAAGTTGAGAAAGTCATAATACATAACAAGAGATCATAAGTAACGTCCCCGAATCGGAGGACTCACCAACAAGCTTGAGTGAAACCATGCTAGCCACATGGGTGGAGATACTCAAACGGGACTCTGGTTCTTATATGGTGATATCATATAAGCATAGAGTATGCGTTAGTATGTTAGAATGTCCTAAGTATGTAGGATGAAATGCAAAAAAAGATAGGCAAATAATCAAAATGCATAATCATAGCAAGAAATAGTAAATTAGCAACATGGCATGCATGAACAATGCTTAAGGTAGAACATGCTTTTAAATCATGCTCAAGGAATGTAACTCATTATGGAATACATACTCAACCCGTTCTTAGCAATCTTCATGAAATGGACAAAATGACCTCCACTCACCTTACGGTATAACCTTTTTGGAGAGTGTTACAATACCCCTACCGTACGACATAGTCTTTTTGGTAGATAGTATAAGACGTCCCCTACTTTATGATAAAACCTTTTGCGTAGGAGCCATGATTAATTCTACCTCATGGCATGGCCTTTTCGATAGAATGTGCACACCTTATGATATGATCTTTTCGATGGGAACCATTATTCTTTATACCTTACGGCATGGCCTTTTCGGAAGGGTGTCCATACCTTACGATATGTTCTTTTTGGTAGGAACTATTAGTTATTCTACCTTATGGCATGGCCTTTTCGGTAGGGGGTCTATATCTTACGATATGATCTTTTCGGTAGGAATCATTAGTCATTCCATCTTACGGCATGACCTTTTCGGTAGAGATCATAGAACTAGCTCATCACAACATTTCATTTCAAACAACAACGGAGGACCTTCTCTATTTTCTCAATAGCACAACAAATATGGAAACCCAACAATCTACTTACAACACCATAAGTACTCTTTCACGAAAGTAACTCATATAAACATTCCTATCATCATCATATAGTCATCATATACATACATTACTTCCATAGTAATTTCACCATCATTTCATCATCATATAATCATCATATGTCTATTTAACTCCTAATACATGCATTAACCTTCAATTCTTCAAGAAGCCATAACCGGACATTTTATCAAACACTTAGAGGGTGTGTAATGCTAGTGTAAATCATGCAATTCAAAAGTGAAATCATGCTAGAAAACTCAATGTAAAACCATCAATAGATACTTGGTAACACCCTCAAACAATATATCAAAACCCTTCATCACATCCCACAATAGACCTTAGATTCATAGCCCAAAAAATAGTAAAATAGTCATAATTTCATAAACCCCAACATAGTGTGTAGTGATTTTCATAATAAATAAGACCCATGAGTAAATCAACTTTAAATCATGCAATTTATGTAAAAAGGAAGCTTGGACAACATGGGTGAAAGGACCCATTGGTTGAAACCCACATACCTTAGCTTTTGGAGAAACCTTCAAGAAGATTGGAGATGGAGACTTGAAGTTTGAGAGGAAATCCTTAGATTCGGAGAGGGTTTTGGCACTTGAATTTTGAGAGAAATATAACACTAAGTGTTTGAGTGAATATTGGAGAATGTTTAGAATGATATGCGAGTGAAAAATGACTAAATATAGGTATTTCTCGTGTAGGAAGGCGTAGGCCCAAGACTTGAAAATCTTGGACCGGACTAAAATAAATGACAAAAATAAGGCACTGGTGCGTCGAGTGAAGGACGCGCCAGAACACTGTTTTGGGCTAACTTTGAAAATTCAGATTTTGCTGCGATTGCTCTAAAATTGGGTTTAGACCTATTTCCTATTCAATTTTGCCCCCTGAACAAGAATATGATGTCTGATTTTCGATATCACGTACGGATTTTGGATATGTGTAAGTTATGATTCCGGACACTTTCGAGACACATTTTCGGGCACTTTTTAGGGTCTTTACAATATCTCCCCCCCGGGAACATTCTTTTTCCCCGAATGTTAAAGGAACGTATATGAGAAGAGTAATCATGAACAAATCAGCCCCAACAAGAATGTAATAATACATTTAAAACACCTTTTTCAAAACATCAACATAAGTGTCGAAAATCGTCATGAGCTTGCTAACATAAACATGGACGCATGCAAATGACATATGGGCTGAATTATGAGGCTTGGAATCTTGAAAGGGACTTAACATGTCATCATTAGGCGAATGGGGA
Organism: Solanum medicagineum; assembly: GCA_026153255.1. Lineage (NCBI taxonomy): Eukaryota > Viridiplantae > Streptophyta > Magnoliopsida > Solanales > Solanaceae > Solanum > Solanum medicagineum. The sequence continues at coordinate 9,605 of JAPFFP010046389.1, forward strand.
ACCCGAAGAACCTAGACATGTCATCCCCTCGGTGCTATTTGTAATGTCACGACGCAAGCCTAGGGCCTAGATGTGACACGGCGAATGGGAAACCCGAAGGAACCCCAAACAAGCCTCTTGACTTGTCATTACACATTATTGGTTGCGGAAGCATATAAAAACATTCAAGAGCAAGTAGGGGCAAAGGGGCTAAGGGAAAAGCTTGCACAATATCATAATCAAGAGACAAGAGCCAAACTCATATCATAGATACATAACATGTCCAACAACTACCTCTACTACATAGATAAGAGTGGGGGACAAGACAAAGCAACCGGGCTCACCTTCATAGTCAAATAGAACATAAAGAAGAGTGTCACAATAAATAACAAGAGAGCATAGACTAAGGTCCTTGAAGTGGAGGACTCACCAACTAGCTTGAGTCACACCGAACTAGCCACGTCGAGGAGGATGATCAACTTGGGCTCCGGTTCCTACATGGTGATATCATGTAGGCAAGAGTATGCATTAGTACATTTGAATGTACTAAGTATGTAGGACGTAATGCAATAATAGATAGGCATCATAATCAAAATGCATAATATTAAGCAATAAAGCATAATACAACAATATGGCATGTTTGATCAATGCTTAAGTAAATCATGCTTAAGTAACTCATCCTCATATAGAATATCATATGTCTAGAAGAGACCAAACTAGATTTTGAAGGTACAAACCCATTGGCGGTTGTGTGGTACAAACCCCTCACATGGTTGATGATAATCACACCTTATAACCACGGTGGCAAAGTACAAACCCCTCACATGGTTGATGAGTACAAACCCGCACCTTCATTACCTGGGCTCTTATCCCCCCGGATCGGGTATAGTCTAATGCAACACTTTGTATAGAGTATATCATATGCATAAGCTCATTTCATCATCATATAGTCAATCATATCATATCTCATGCTTTGGACCTTCAACTCCTCAAGAAACCACACCTGGACATTTTATCAAACACTTAAGAGGGTGTGTAATGCTAGTATAAAGCCCTGGAATATTGAGATGAAATTGTGCAAGTGAATCTATTGTAAAACCATCATTTTGCAACACCCTCAAGTAATATACATCAAAACCCCTCATCAAATCTTAGAATAGGTCCAAGATTTATAGCTCAAAACATAGCAAAACAGTCACAACTTTACATAGCTTTAACATAGTGTGCAGTGAATTTCATAATAAACAAGACCTTTTTGTAAATTGTCACGCCCCAAAGTCCCGTTAGGGCGGACCGACACCCGTTGCTGATAAGGCTCGGGAGAACCAACCTGTAACTATGCTCTTTCTATACTTATTATACGTGATTTCTACCTTTAACATGCCTTAAAGCAGAGAAACAGTGATAATAAGCCAAAAGGAAATGCATATG
>JAPFFP010046390.1:0-11013 GCA_026153255.1 Solanum medicagineum
GATTTTTTGTAGAATTATTTGTAGTAATTTGTGCTTTCGTATCTGAAATGGTGCCTAATCGGCACTAGTCACGGCCCTGGGGGTCGGGTCGTGACATCCCCTTTATGTATCACCTCTATAGTAAAACAAGAGGTTATTTTAACTTTTTTTGAATATGCACCTCCTCCTATTTCCATGTTTATATGTTTTTACTGTAGTATAAATAGATGTATAATATATTGTCTATTTTATGATATTCAGAGATAATTGTATATTTAATTTTTAATTTATCTTTATCATTTATTATAGTTATTTCCCTATTAAATTTTTCAAGATATTATATTTATTGTATTCAAAGAGTGATTCGATAAAATTACTCCATTTATTATTGCTCTTTAATCTCTATGTTAAATCATCAGTGAAAACTATTATCGAGTATCCTCCAATTACATACTCTGAAAATGGATGTATTTACAAGTGGAGAACTCATTTACACCATTTACCCAGATTGGAGGACATAATTTCATTTTAAATTAATTTAATCCTCCCTTAATTTAGTAGTATTAAAATTATGATTTCATCTTTGATGAAAGAGTTTAATTGGTTCACTTGAACTGAAGTTGGACTCAGAGCTTACGGCTTCGGTCCTTGTGGAAAATGGAGACAATGGCTCCAACATTGCAGCAAAGCATTCCCATAAATATGAACTTCAGATCGCCGCATCCAACTTTCTCTTTTACAAAGGAAAACACAAAAAATGCCAAACTGCATAATACAAAGGAAAACCCAAAAAGAAGCCGCATCAGCCTTCAAGCCCCAAACAAAACTCGAAGCTCTTGAAACTGTCATCGGTAATTTAGAAGTCACTGTAAAAATGGCACTGATATTTACGACCCTCAAATCTTTGCTTCCCTTTTAGAAACATGCTTTCAGTTGCAGGCCATTGATCATGATATCCGTGTTCATGACCTCATTCCCGAGAAACTTCTTCGTAAAAACGTGGGCATCTTATCGCAGCTGATTAGGCTCTACGCTTGCAGTGGACAAACTCACAAGGCCCATGAACTGTTGATAAAATGCCTAAGAGAAATGCCTCAGCATTTGCTTGGAATTCGATTATATCAGGATATGCTGAGAAGGGTTTGTTTGAAGATGCTTTAGCCATGTATTATGGAAGAGGGTGTGGAACCTGATTGTTACACTTCCCCTCGTGCATTGAAGGCTTGCAGTGGTATTGGGTTAATTCACGTAGGAGAAGAAGTTCATCGCCATGTGATCCCTTGTGGGTTTGGAAGTAATGTGTTTATTCTAAATGCACTTATTTGAAATGTGGTGATATTGTTAAGGATCAGAAGCTCTTTGATCAAATTGGGACAAAGGATTTGTTTCTTGGAATTCATTGCTCATCGGATACATGAGGCATGAGCTCATAAGTAAGGCCTTAAACCTGTTTCGCCTTATGATACGTGATGGAATAGAACCTGACTCTGTCTCTATATCAGCATTACTAGTGGACAGATTACATTTCTCAATTGTGAAACAAATTCATGGATGGGTTCTTCGTCGAGGGACTAATCAAGAATTGTCCATTGTTAACTCATTGATTGGTTTCTATGCGGACAAGAAGAAGTTGAAGCAAGTGAGATGGTTGTTTGAACATATGCATGAACGGGATTCAGTCATTTCAGCTCACTCTAAGCATCCTGAAGCCCTATTGTACTTGAGAAGATGGTGAAATCTGGTGACCTGCCGGACAGTTTCACATTTGTGTCGTTGTTGTCAGCATGCGCTCATTTAGGGAAACTAGAGGATGCGGAGAGGCTGTTTAGAATAATGAAAGAGAGGTATGATATCAGTCCAAGGATGGAAAATTATAGTTGTATGGTGAATCTATATGGGAGAGTAGGATTGATAGACAAAGCTTTTGATTTTATAATGAAAGCTGGACCAACAGTTTGGGGTGCATTGCTATATGCTTGCTATAGACATGGCAATGTTAAAATAGGAGAGGTAGCGGCACAACATCTGTTCGAGTTGGAGCCAGATAATGACCATAATTTTGAGCTTTTGATGAAGATCTACAAGAATGCTGCTCTAATAGAAGATGTAGAGAGAATAAAGCTAATGATGATTGGATACTTCGATACAATACCAAAGACGTTGAAGTTTCTTAACATGACATTTCGTCAATACTGCCTAGTGTATGTATTTTTTACACTTTGCACCACATTCTTTGGTTTTATTGATGATTTGCCTTGCTTTTATTTTTGTAAAGAATTAGTTTGTAGTTTAATAACCAAAGTCCTTAAAATGTTGATTAAAAGATTTTACATGATATTTACTATTTTTTCTCAAATTATTTTGATTATTTTATAAAATTAAGGAGTTCTAATATATATATATATAAAAGATTAATGTTGGGTTTCCTTTTTCGTTATATATGTGAAAAAGTAGTCTTAAAAATATATGCTAAAAAAAAATTCTAAAATATATAATTAAAAAAAAGAGTACTATTGGCGTGACATATATGTGCGACACACGTACACTAAACTAGGAGGGAACAAAAAAGTTGAAAGTTGAAATACCAAAATACTCTTACAAAGTTAAGTTATTACAACAATACCATTAAATTTTTTTAAAAAAATCCTTTATAAAAATCTAACTCATATTTAATTATTTATTCAACTATTACTCTTCATATTCATAACTATTATACTTTTCATATTTTTCATAACCTCCAACTATTTAATTTAAAGTTTTAAGATATCTTTTTATATTTCCCCAATTTTATCTATAAATTCATTTTTTTGTTTCATAGGACTCTCACCTATGACATCCTTTGCATTCTATAGTTAAAATAGTGAAACACTTAACACTATTGTATTATTTGTTTTATGAAGATTCTTGAATTTTGATTGGTTGGAGAGAAGATATCGACAAAAACACCAAAATTATGTATTGATTCTATATATTTCTTTTTTCCATATATTATTATGATTCAAGCCTTACGAGTGACATATATGTTGAAATTTTTCTTTTCTATTTTTTTTGTTTTTTCTTTTATTAGACTTATTTAATGTAGTTTTTCATAAATTTCTGATTGTTGTAAGTTTTTTATTTGGACTCAAATTAGAATTAGCCATTTGTGACTTCATTGAAAGTTAGTTAAATACTAACAAAAGTCCAAACCACGCATGTTTTCATAAAATTTTAATTATTCTAATAAATTTATACAAATTTACATGAGATACACGTGCAAGATACGTGTCCAGAAACTAGTACTATATTAAAAGTGTAAAGGTCCTTAAGTGTTGTTTGAACTTTTTCTTCTTTTTCCTCTTTAGATAAAATCGTCTTTTCACCATCTATTTTAAACTATTTTATTATTATTTTAATAATATTAAATGTAATAAAAATTAAATGGAGAAGATTTTCCTATTATAATGAAATCCTCATAGAATCCTTTTTCAACTAAAATAAACTTGATCTAAAAAAAATAGCCAATAAAAAAGATTCAAATAATAATTATCAAAAAGATTTTTTTAAAATAGCCAAAAAAAAACCTTTCAAATAATAATCACCAAAAAGATTTCTTCTTTAAGGGAAAAGGGAAAAACGTATTACTGAAAACTTTGAAATTATAATTACCAAAAAATTTTATTTTTTTTAGGAAAAATGTGAAAGCCATATTAATGAAAACGGCTTTCTTAAAGAAAAAGTTTTTTTTTTCTTATTTTAAGAGAAAAACGGAAACGTTCTTATTTTAAGAGAAAACATATTAATGATTTTTGAATTAAAAAAATCTATTTTTTTAAGGGGAAACTGGAGATTGATTTTTTTCACATAATAATTAATTTTTTTTAAGGAAGAGAATGTGTTAATTGTTTGAAAGTTGTTTACCAGAGTGAGTTGGTTTGTAACTCTTTTTTCTATAATTAATTAGTTTGTCAAATTTTTTCCTTTTTGTCCTAAATATAATTATTGACATTCCGAAAGCATAACGTCATGGCAACTCGTAAAAAATATTTAAATTGAAGAAGTTAAAAGAAAAAGTAATTTAATTTTAGAGTCTCCACCTAATTTTAATGATAATTAGGAAACCAATTAATTATTTACAAAAATAGTCTGCGAACCAAAAGTTTCGAGTAGGGTTCAAGTTATTCCGAAGAGAAGATATTAACACCCTTCAGAATCCACAATTGTGGGTCCCGGTTGAACTTTTTTTTTTCCAAATTGAGGAGGAGATATACAATATAATATAAGTATAATAATCACAAAATATACACAAACAATGAAATGAACAATGATATAAGGAACATCCTAGTATTTGCCGAACTTCAATAATATACACAATAATGAATAAATAAAGAATAAACTAAAATTCTTCCGTCTTTTTTAAAATGGGGAAGCCTCAAAATTCGATGAATGTATTCGTCATTGGCCAAGTTTAGCATCTAATTAGATTAAATTTTTCCGTCTTGAGGCCTCAAAATTCGACGGATAGATTCGTCATTGACCAATTTTAACAAACGATGGGTGCATGAGCTTAAACTAAAATTTGAAATCTTAACATGTAACAAATATTAATCTAAACTATTCTGTTTTTTTAAATAGAGAGGCCTCAAAATTCGACGAATAGATTCGTCATTGGCCAAGTTTAATAAACAATAATAATATTTGTATATAAAAGAACGTAACAATTAATCAAAACGAAACATTAATAAGTAAGGCTAATTGTTGAAAGAATAATCGGAGAAATGACATAATCCACTCAACTTGAAACATGAAAGTATATTCACAAAATTTAAAAATTTACAGCCAACTAATTGGTTTTTTGGTTAATCAGGAACTCTATTAATTAGTTCATAGAGCTGGCCTCATTGGATGGAACGATTGTCTGAATATTAGAAATAGGTGTGGCCTAAGGGCAAAAGAGTAGTAATAGGAGTTGTTTTTACATGAATTTTCCTGACAAAAATAGTTCCGATAATGTCTGCTTGGATATAGGTGTGAATAAACATTGGTGGAACTTTCAAAAAGTGGTCGTGTTCCATGTTGCCTTGTCGCATTCCTTCTTTAGCTAGTATGTCTACAACTTGGTTTTGTTCCCTGCAGACGTGCACTAACCTTCGAGCTCACAGTACCTGTATCTACCTATAAGGGGTTACCTTTGGTAAGCGAGGATATCAATTCAAGAGCGTCAGTTTCAACTTCCAATGGTGCCAAGTTCTTGCTAGCTGCCAACGTTAGTCCTTTGTGAAGGGCTTGTAGCTCTCCTAGGAGCAGATTTGTCTATTTAATTTCTGCAGTTGAAGCCTCCAATCTATTGTCCATTGCAATCTCTGAATACTCCTACTATTCCCCCTTGTCCAGGTTTTTTTTTTATAACTGCTCCATCCACATTCAGTTTGATGTAGCCTAGGATTGGAGGGGGGGCATTTCACTTGAATGCTACTGCTTTAGTCTACTTATCTCTATTATGGTTTGATAGTAGTTGATATTCCACAATTTTCTCATAACAATGTGTCACCTTGGCTTTCTCATTTTTATTGTTGAATTGATTATCATTTCGGGCTAGCCAAAAGCTCCACAGGCAGAAGGAGATCAGTTCTGCCCAAGTAATCATTTGGTTGAAATTCTTCTTCCCAATGTTTTCCCACATCTTCTCCAGTTTCCTTCATCCACGTGTGCCATCTCTGCAGGCGACGGACTGGTGGAGAGGGCTATAAGGTCAGCCTGAAAAGAAGTGGCGTTGGTACACTTGAGGAAGATGTGGGTGGCATCTTCAGGAGAGGAACCACAGGTATGGCAGGTGGTCCCCCCTTTCATTCCCCTACTATTGAGAAGGTGATTGGTGGGGAGACGATTGTGGTTAAGGAGCCAAAGGAAGAATTTGATCTTGTTGGGGGTCTAGTACTTCCAAACCCAACGAAAATTTTCAGGCTAGGTAGCAGGCTGCTTGTAATAAAAACAAATAAATGGAGTGTAACATTAGCAAAGTAAAATAAAAAAATCACTAATAGATTACTAAAATGGAATAAAAACACAATGAAAATAACTTAAAGTACGACAACCAACAGTCTTTTTAGTGGATTATATAATAAATACAAAAACAGATCACTAAAAATATAAAAGAAAACAATCCAAAATAATAATAAAGACAACAATAAATTATTAACATCTGAATTAATTTCAACCAAAAGTGAATTCATAAAATAAAGCAATCTTCAATAGTACAGAAAAGAGAAACAAAATAGAGATACAAAAATAACAAAACACCATAATATTATCTAAATGCTGAATAAGTGTGATCAAACAAAATAATAAACAAAACTTAAGAAGTCAAAATAGAGCCAAATAATTGAATTTTACCGAAGAAGAGGAACCAACTCTCTAATTTGCCTGAACTTGTCCACTTTGAATCAAATTTTGGTGGTAAGCTTCACAGGAGAAGATGCTGAGAGTGAGAGGAGAAGCTGGATAGCGGGAGTTTCAAGTAAGATTTTAGGTGACTATTATGGTGGGTTAAGGCGGAGGAAAATGGAGAAGAAGAAAGGGGTCGCTGGTGGTGAGAGATTTTCACCGGTGTTGGGATGAGTGGTCGGGTTTTAGGGGTCATTTATTGGGTCTTTCCCGGTAGGTTTAGCAGTGATTCTGGGCGATGAGTTTTGGGGGTTCTAGTTGTGGTTTGGTTTCGAAATGGGTGGAAGATTTTCTGGGATTTTGGTGGTGTTTCGGTGGTTTTTGGGTTGTTTTTCTGATGGGTTTCAAGTGGGTTTTGAAGTCAAAACAATGGGATTTTGTGGTGGAAGAAGATGACAGGAATGGTGGTGAAATGGGGTTATCTTGGAACTATTTTGATAGGGTTTTGGGTCGCGTTTTTTAGGGTTGTTCTTGGTGTGATTTTATGGTGGGTTGTGAGGTCGGGGTTGGCCCGAAAATAGAGATAAAAGGGGTTGTAGACAACGGGTTTTGGGAGTGTGTTGGTGTTGTTTGTTGGTGGACGCTTGGTGGTGGCTAGGTGGAGAAGAGGATGGGAATTTTTCAGCAAGGTGAGGGAAAGAGGGAGAGGGGCTGCCGGAGCTCTGGCGAACTCTTCGCCGGAGAAGAAGATGAATAGTGAAATCCCAAAAAATTTAGAAATTTAGAAATTATTAAATCCTAATCCAAATATTATTCATTCCCACCTATTATAACAATGGAAAATTATACACACACTTTCAAACCTAATGGGTCAAGAAAATATGAGCTCAAACTGTAGTTTAATTAAATATACACGTATAAATATATTTGGACAAGAAAAATGAATTATTATACTACATTAAATTTAAAACTAAATTCTAATATTATAAAAATAATAGTAAATGTTAAAAATTAATTTAAAATCTCCGAGAAAGTATTTTAAGCTAATTAAATATATTAATATAAAAAGTGTGAATTTTTGAGGTATTGCGTCAAAATTGGGTGTCAACAATAATAAAATATTATTTTCTTTCCTTTTTTATTTATACTTCTCTACTTTTATAAAAACACTTGAATTTTAACTTTTGATTCATCAATACTCTACAACAACAATTCGTCTTGCATCTTTTTATTTTATGTTTTTTCCCGAACTTCAATTTGATTCTCCAATTTACTTATATTACAAACTCACTTTCTTTGTTTCATATTCCTTTTCCCTTTTTTTCACTTTTTGAATTTAAAGAAAATAATATTAATTGTTATCCCTGCTTAACTTGTTTTATTCAAATTATATTATGACCTTAATTTAGTTAGTTGAGTCTGTTGAAACCCAATTTTTACCCTCAACGGTGTTAAATTAAGTTCGAGTTTTTATTTTTATTTTAACAATTTAAAAGAAATAATAAAAAAATAATTGACGCGTGGGGGCCACGCGCCCCCAATCCTTTTCTTCATCTCCTTCCCCGATCCCCTTTTTCCCCAAAACCAAAACCCTTTCCACCATTCCTCACCCATCTTCATCTTCTTCAACACAGTAACAACAACAACAACAACAACATACCTAGTGAAATCCCACAAGTGGGGTCTGGGGAGGGTAGATTGTACGCAGACCTTACCGCTACCTTATAGAAGTAGAAAGGCTGTTTCCTAAAACCCTCAGCTCAAAACCCATGAGCAGAAAGGACCAGATATGATAAAAATGAAATGTAAGGGGAGGGAAGGGAACAATAGGTGCGACTAACAACGAATAGCACATGATAGTTTGTAAACGTGATAAAACTAACACATAGACGCCAGATAATGAAAAGGAAAAGGAAAAATAATAATGGTAATAATACTACTAATCATAATCATAATAACAGTAACAATACTACTAGTAATAGTAATAAGAAGACGAAGGAAAAGGGGAGGAGGAAGACGAAGGAAGAGAAGAGGAAGAGGAAGAAGAAGAACTTAGCCTGCTACTCTAATTCGCGCCCTCCACTTCTTTCTATCTAAGGTCATGTCCTTAGTGAGGTCGAGCTCCGCCATGTCATGTTTGATCACCTCCCCCCAATACTTCTTCGGTCTACCTCTACCCCTCCTAGTAGCTCCCACAACCAACGTCTCGCACCTCCTAACAGGAGCATCGATACTCCTTCTCTGTACGTGTCCAAACCATCGCAGTCTCGCTTCCCTCATCTTTTTGTCCACCGGGGCCACCTCTAATTTCTCCCGAATTGTCTCATTCTTAACCTTGTCACTCCTGGTGTGTCCGCACATCTATCTCAGCATCCTCATCTCTGCGACATGCATTTTCTAAACATAAATATTTTTAATTGGCCAACACTCCACCCCATACAAAAGCGTTGGTCTAACCACCACTCTGTAAAACTGACCTTTAAGTTTAGGTGGTATCTTCTTCAACGCAGTAAAACCAGAAAAACCAGTAAGAACCCGACCCCTTCTCCCTTTCCCTTTCTTTTTTATCAACACAAAACCAGAAAATCAAACGCCGACAACCGATAACTCCCAATGTTTTTCTCCCACAAATCACGCTTCACTCCCTCACGCGTGCTCGCTTTATCTTTAAAAGTCATAGATTGAGGCGTTTAAGGAGGACTGGACCCTACCCATGTTCGAATTTGAATCCGTTTTCCCCCCTTCTAATTTGGGGCTATAAATTCCTTTTCTTTCCCTGATAAGGGGGTCCGTGGCAAACAATTGAAAACCCTAGCAAAAACTCAACTAGCTTTCATAGCCGAGGATGATCCCTGAAAACCCAAGCAAACCTCAATCTATTGCTAGAATCAGCATCATTTTGAAAATCTGAAAAACGTTTGTCGATTCCCTAGCCTCTATTAATCCATGAAAAGTTACAAAATCTTGTGTGTTTCCCTAGAAGCTAGGTCTAAAAGGAATATCGAAACTGGAATCTTCAATTTCAAAGTAGAGGGATTCGTGTACGAGTTTAGTTTAGGTGGTGAAAGTTCTTCGTCAAGCTCGTCGTCCCAGTCTCGCTGTTCTAACAAAGGTGATACCCTAACCCCATTTTTATTTTGAGTTTCTTATGTTTTGTTCGGATGTGATGTTGAAGCTATGTCAAAATTTTATGTCTGCACTTTGTTCATGGGCTAGAAACCCCTGCTGTGATGGATTGATGATTTGTTATTTTTATTGTATTATCTCTTGTCAATTCTCCGAATCGATTTTCACATCTTAGCTCAGTTTGGTGATGTCTTGTTGATTTTTAGATCAAAATGTGCTTGCATGTCACTACATATTGGCTGAGGCAGTCTGCTGCTCTCAAGTTTATGTACTGTTACATAGTCGAAGGTTGAAGCTGATAGTATAAGACGTTAGCTCATTGGTTGGTTGTAATCTAATGTTGCAGTCTCGTCGCTGTGTGAACATAGTTTGTTGGCATGGTGCTCGAGTCATTTTGTTTTCGTTTAGTTTGGTCCATCTTAAGTTTGAGTTTTAGGATCATAAATGATGGTATATGCTGTTGTTACAGCAGAAGGGTGTCAAAATTGCAGAAAGATGTGCTTCTGTCCCTCGTTTGTAGTTGCTGTGTCAATATCCTAAGTTGTTGTTATATCGTCTTGTTTTAGTTTTTGCCTAGCTGTATTCACTTTCAATGGTTATCTAACGATCTAAATGTAAATGTGAGATGCTGTCTCATCTCTTAAGTTGATCTCCTTCTCTATTCTTGTTATCAAATATGTCTCAATTTCCATCATATTTATTAAAATTCCTATTAGAGGAACACAACCTGTGAGCTCTAGTCCATGCTTAACATGATTTGTGAGCTCTCTATATTTGCATGTTGATGTGTTTGGCTTCATCTTTTGTGACTAAGCATACAATCTTTTGTACGAATAGATATTGTAGTGTGTGATCTGTAAATAATTTTAATCTTTCTTAGGACTAATCAATAAGAAACTGTTTGCCATGAATTAGTCTGGTTTTTGGTGGTCTTAACTTCATCTCATTACGTTCTGTTTATTTCTTGTTTTATTTGAATGTCTTGATAAAATCATTGAATTTCGCACTATAACATCCTTCGGCCCTAGCAGTCTATCAATTATTTCATCTAAACTCGGTGTTGTGCCCCAAAAATTCTGGACTGCTCACACAGTTTTGATTGCGGCTGTGTCTTTGCTTTCGAAGTTTAAGCCCTAATCAGTACATATGTTACCACTTTCATTTTCCAGAATAGGAACAAATGGCCTATCTTTACTGTTGTATTTCAGACTAGTGATATCTTTACTGTTGTATTTGATCTTATTTTAGCTTGACGTTTGTCATTATAATATTATCTTTTGGCTGGTTTTGTATTCCTTCCTGTCAAGCTTATCAGAAAAGTTGGCCTTTATTTTCTAGTGTAAGTGTGTGATTAAAGTTTACATGGTTGAATATTTCCTCTTCTTGGTACAGTTTATTGAAGTTTCGTTGTTGCATTATCTTGACGATTATACCTCCTTGTTTCTTTAAAGATGAACAAACATTGTGTAAGTCATCCATCCTTAGCTATGAACCAAAGGACTTTTACTAGTATTATGCAATAGTTTGATCTTGCTCTTCCTTCTT
>JAPFFP010046391.1:0-11012 GCA_026153255.1 Solanum medicagineum
AGTTCCAACATTGTGACCACCAAAAGAACCATCTCAAAGGTAATTAAAAGGTAAGGTATATTGTTTATTGATAGGTAGTAGCCCGAGGTGTGGGATAATCACCTAGCTAGGGACGATCCTATCACAGGTGGTAGCCCGAGGGGGTAAGGAAGAACCTGTCCAGGGACGATTCAGATATAATTTTACCAATGATCAGCTGTTCATTTGTATTACATGTTGTGCGCAGATTATACAGTAAAGTTAAAGTAACATAAAGAACATAAAGTGCATGATCCCATAGTATAACTAAAGGTGGTACGTTATCCTACACAAGTGCATAGTTTCATTTGAGTTGTTACTTCATATACAATATTTCCTGCCTTACATATTCATTACATTATCTCATACTGATGTCCCTTACGGGGGACATGCATTTCATGCTGCAGGTACAGGTGGTAGTGGATCTCTCCGGTAGGAGTACAGGACATCCAGCTGTTGTTACCAAGCTCCAAGTTACTTCGGAACTTTGTTTCTAGAGCTTATATTTTTGTATTGTACAGTTAGTCGAAGTGGGGCCTGTCCCAACCCTTATCAGATGCTTTTCCATATTTAGAGGCTTTGTAGACTATGTAAATTAAAGCGTGGTCATATCTCGTAATTTAAGCACCATGGCCCCAACGGCCTAGCCATATGCATTTTCTTTTGGCTTGTTATCACTGTTTATCTTCTTAAAGGTATGTCAAATGTGGAAATCCCTTATGATATGTATAGAAAGTGCATAGATACAGGTTGGTTCTCCCAAGCCTCATCGGCAACGGGTGCCGGTCCGCCCTAACGGGGCTTGGGGCTTGACACTTATTCACCAAGTCAGACAAACCCGATATAAATTTGTTCATCCTAGACCTCGGCTTGACAACCAATTGTGGGGAATACTTGGAGAGTTGGTTGAACTTGACGGTATACTCACTCACACTCTAATATCCTTGCTTTAGGTTCATAAATTCAATCATTTTTGCCTCCCTAAGCTCAATAGGGAAGAATCGGTTGAGAAAAGACACTTTGAACTCTTCCCAAGGGATAGCAACACCATTCCCCTTCTCCATCTCCCATTGAGTGAACCATATTTGAGCCACCCCTTTGAGTTTGTAGGCCGCTGACTCTGCTCTCTCCTCCGAGTTAACTCCCAAAATGGACAACACCTTAGATACCTCATCAATGAATTCTTGTGGATCCTCACCACCTTGGATCCATGGAACACCGGTGGGTTCATTCTAGTAAAATCCTTCACTCTTGAGGCCGGAGTATAAGCTTGAGGGGCTTGGGCCCCTTGATTGATTTTATTAGTCATGACATGAGCCAACATGGTAATAGAATCCTGGAACTTCTCATGGGCCACACCCTCATCAAGAAAAGCTTGGGGGAGCTGGAGGGGCCGGTTGCTCATCGAGAGTATGGGATCTTCTTCCTCTTTAGAATTGACATGATCTAGAATAGCAAAGAACATTTGTTAGAGGAAAAAGCCTTACCTTACTCCTAAAGCACGACATAGATCATGAAGAAGGGAAACATTTTTGAAAACGCCTTATAGCCTCTTACTCATAGTTGTGGTGCACTTCACAACCATGAACAAGACTCTAATCGATGCAGAGTGTTAGATTCCAAGGGCCATTAACAACCTAGTGCTCTAATACCTAGTTTATCATGACCTAAGCCTAGGGCCTAGACGAGACACGACGAATGGGAAACTCAAAGGAACCCCAAACAAGCCTCTTAGCATATCAATCACACATCCTTTGTCACTGAACCTAAATATCGACAACAAGAGGTATAAATAAGGAAAAAGGGGCTAAGGGAAGTTTTGATATTTATAATAACATAAAGGAGTCAAAACTCAAAGCATAGATACGCCAATTGTTCCAACAACACCTCTAAACATAGATTGGGCGGGGCCAAGACACTCTCTCGGCTGACCCTCATAATATCAAATGTTCAACATAAAAGATAACAAAACAAACTGTAGCACAACTATTGTCCCCAAACAACAGGACTCACCAAAAACTTACCTCAAGATGCCAAAACTAGCCATATAGAGGATGATCATAAGGTGCTCCAATTCCAACATGGTGATATCATGTCGGCAAAAGAATGTGTTGGTATGTTTGAATGTACTAAGTATGTAGGATGCAGTCAAAACGTATTGGAATAGGCAATTGATAAGTATAATAGGCAATAGATAAGTATAATATCAATATTGCATGCATGCTTGAAGTAAATTATGCTTGTAAATCATATAAGTTGCATACACGGGTTACATGTGTAGGAAGAAACTATATCAATATAGTCCAAGCAAACTATCACTAGAACTCCAAGGCATTCCGCCCCCTTGGAAGGTGATTTAGGTATATAGCCCTCAAAGTGGCAGTACGGGCATTCCACCCCCTGACAAGATGATTGAGGTGCATACCCCTCAATGTGGTAGTGCAGGTATGCCACCCCTCGACGTGGTGATTGAGGTACATACCCCTCAATGTGGTACTATGTGCATGCCACCCCCCGACAAGTTGATTAAGGCTTATCACCCCTTCAACAAGGTGGTTGGGTATGCCAACACCCATAAGGTGTGGTCAATATGGAACACTATAGTACCTTCTTGAAATCAATGCATACATATAGTCCCTTAATCATCATCTAGTCACTTGATTCATAACTCATTCAATAGATCATCCATAGCTCAAGAATCCTTGTCAAGACATTTTATCAAACACATGGCGGGTGTCCAATGCTAGTTCAAAATCATGCAATTTAAGAGTAAAATAATGTGAGAAAACAACCTTCATGTAAGATAGCTTGAAATCCCTCGTCAAACCTCACAATAGATTATAGTTTCATAGCTCAGAACATACATAGTCATAATAGGCAAACTATCTCGTAGTATAAGCTTGAAATAGGTAGACATATGTTTCCAGTCATCATTTCATAAAACCCCAATATAATTTGTAATCATAATTCATAATAAGTAATACCCATAGTTACTACAACTTGAAAACATGCAAATTTTATAAAATGGAACATTGGACAACATGGGTGAAAGGACCCAACGGTTGAAACCCACATACCTCAAGTTGGGGCTTTCCTTGATGTAGATTTGAATGAGAACTTGAAGCTTGAATGAAGTTCTTGAGGTCTAGAATTAAGCTTGAGATACTTAAATTTGGATGAAATATTTGGTTAAGTGTTAGAGAGGGTTTTAAGAGTGACTTGAGTGATATATAGTTGAAAAATGCCTAAGTATAGGTGTTTTTATGCATAAGAAGGAATGGGGACAAGACCACAATGCCTTAGGCCAAGACAAGAAAAATAAGGAAGTGACAACATTGCTCCGCGACAGGTCCATGTCGCGGAGCTGTTGCGATAGATTCTGGAAATGGAAATTATTGAAAATATTTTTTTTGCTATGGGTCATCTAAAATCTGGGTTATATCCATCCCATACTTAATTTACCCCCATGAACAAGCATATGAAGTCAGATTTTCTATATCACGCATGAATTTTGAGATATATGAAAATTACAATTATGGGTATTTTCGAAGCACATTTTTATGGCGTTTCAAATGCCTTGAATACAAGTACTAGGCATAAACCACACCTATATGCTAAAACAAAACAAAAAATGTAAAAAAAGAAAAATAAGGAATGAGTCAAATTACTCTAATTACATGAATCTAAAAGTTGTATTCCCCGGCAATGGCACCAAAATTTTGATCACACCCAAACTACACCTTTAAGTCAACGTATAACTGGTCATTGTCAAAATGTAGAACCTAACAATACTTAGGGTCAATCCTGTAGAGAATAATGTCTAGACTTGGTATAACTAGAAGCAATTATAATGAATTAATCTACTTATTTCTTGAAGGGGGAGTTTGTAAAATGCAATAAATAAACCTAAACAAGAATCAAACTGTCAATGGAAATGTTGTGAAATTTGTGAGATAAGTAACTAGGGTATCATGTTCCCCATGATCATAACTCAATATAGCTGGATAATCATAACCTTTTGTAGTGTGTAGCATGCAAATTCGGTAAGTTATGTTTACCTAATCTTTTGATCCAGGCATTAGGTGAATTTCACCAAGTGATTTGATCCATCCTCATAGTGTTGCATCATAAACCCTTACCTTTGTCCTAGTAGAGCCATTCCTTGTCCTTTTCAAGTTGATTAGATGAGAGTAATTACATGGAATCCTGTTAATTATCCCTTATCCCATTCATTACCCCCTTATCCAGTAAGTAAGAATTAGGCGCGTACTAATGTAAGCCACAATTAAAAAATATTCAATTTGATGAGATAACTAATACACACATACACACTTTCCAAGGATTATAAATTATTCAGTTTTGACTTTGTTAGTTCTTTAAGCTTCACACAACCCTAGTTGTGGATTTAGCTACTCATAGTTGTTGTAGTTGAAATCATGTTAAAAGAATAGCATAATTAAATTCTTACAAGGATAAATTGAAGAACAGAAAATCTGAAATCTCAACAAGAAAGCATGATGTTATAGCTTGAATATAAAATAAAAACTAATCTCCAAGAACAAAGTAATAATCACAAGTAATTAGTTCTTTACGTTCTGACTGCTCACTCTTAAAAAAATCTAAACAAAACCTTTTTATAATAAGTAAAAACCAAATCCTAAATGAAATAGGAAAACTGGAATTTGGGAAATTAGACTAAAACAATTAAGGACCATAGATGAAATCATGACTCATGATTGGCCTTTGTAGACTGCACTGCATAATATTTTCCTTCCACACACGAACTGATCCTACAGGTTGTCTTCTGACTTATAACCTGGAAGGGTTCTTGTTTAACAACTCTTCATAAAACCTTCAAAAATCTAATCCTCAGTGCACAAACATGTTTACGACCAATCACCTGACTTACGACTCATAGGAGTCTTCGTCTGATAACAGTTCAACACTTAACATGTTTTCTTATTTTTAGCATGTGAACAAATATACGAGTTGTTAAATAGTTTACGGTTCATCTCATAACACGTAACTTCAACATTTGAAAATCATCCATTTGATGGACCTGATCCTTCAAAACATCTATAGTTCGTGGAATGAACCATGGCCCATAGAAAGCTTCGTAGATCATTAAAAACTTGCAATCTACATAACTTAGCCAAACATCATCCATATTCCCGAAATCCTAAAAAACCAGTACCAAAACATATCAAACCTACTAACATCGCTTTGAGAACACACAAAATATTATGTTTTAAGCATCAAACGTACCATATTTTTGTGGCACATCATGGAGCATGAAAAGGTGGCATGGTAAGAAGGAGAGATCATGAACATTGTTTCAAAGGCATCTCTCAAAGACACGTCGATGATAGGAACTTTTACTATATAGGAGCCCTAGCCCATGAGGCTGTTGATTGATCTAGAGAGTGCACTGTAGGATGTGGGTATTAATGACACCATAACCACTTCTTCAGCTCCTCCACCACCACAACAAAAAGATGATCATGTTCAGGGGGATTGTAATATTCATTCCTTCCAATTTTTGATTTCTTGATATTGTTCTTGCACATTGAGGTCATCATTTTTTGTTTAGGAGAGGGAGCATTTCGAAATCCCCAATATCTCTTGATGATGATTACATATTGTGTTTTTTATGATTTGGAAGTGACAATTCTTATTTTAATTATTTTATATCGATGTTTAAGACAATTTTAATTTTGGGTTTGTAAATATTTTTAATTAGGGTTATAATAGATTAGTATTTATTTTTCCATTTTAATTTTCTTTTTTTTGAATTGAATGGATAAATGATTGTAAATGGTGTACTTGATTTTTGGCAAACCCCAAGCAAATGTGAAGAACCATTCAAATATGAATATCATGTCTCTAGTCCTTAACTATCCGATCATCGGTAGTCTATATCAGTGATTCGGATAATGCCATGGATGAGAAGTATGTACTAACTCACCGATTAGCTTTTCTCTTTAAAAATCAATCCATGCGTGAATTTGGTGCATCTTGAGTTGACTATGTGAGTATTGTGCTTGGATATGTGATGATCGTAGGTTGTGGGTGTGTTTCCACTATTTGAATGCAAATCCATTTTTCCAAAGTTTGTCAAGAATTTTGTTGAAGGGATGCTTTGCAACACGTAGAACTTGCCCAGTTTATTTTGAGGAGTGATTTATGTGATTCTTGATTAGGAAAGGACCTTAGGTCTTCTTTGGTTCTATTTGAGTCAAACTTGACCATGTTATCCTCCAATGACATTGAATTGATTCCTTAGTAAAACCATTTTGAGCCTTGATCCTTTCTTTGACAGCCATATAGCCTTGACATTCGTTTCTGAAAGATAATTCCTTCTTGTTGATTAGTAATCCTCCTTGAGCTTGAATGAGCAAAGAGATGGCCAAAGGCCAAAATTAGGGGTATTGGTCAAATAACGGGTGTCTCCTATAAAAAAGTTGAGGATAGAAAAAGGAAAAGAATGGAGAGGAGTCCATGAAATGATAAGAACAAGAAAAAGATTTGAAAAGTTTATAAAAATGATAAATCGGAAAAGAATTGCTTGAAAAAAAGGACCCTCCAAAATCTTGAAAGAGTGTGAAAAAATGGAGACACCTAGGATGAGAAATCACAAGAAAAAAGGTGTCAATAGGAGAGGAAACTGAGTGAGGACCAAAGGAATCTATGAGTATGAAAATAATGTGTAGAGTTCAAGGAGGGATGCACCATTACTATCCATATGATATTAAACCCAACCTTAAGCATACATTACATCCTGAATATAGTCCTTGGAATTCCGAATCAGGAATAAATTCGAATGAGCTCCAATTGAGAATAAGAGCAAGCCTATGGTTTGAAGCTTTCACGCTATTTCTCAATTGGGAGAGTGCGTGTTGAAGAGATTCCTAGAAATTTTATCTAATCTTTTGTGTACGGGATCTTCTTTGGCATAAGGGAAAATGGTGATGCTTTTAGGCAGTGATCAGCAACTACATGAACAATTGTGAGCGTAGCTATGCATTGACTACTCCTTAGTCACCTATTGAGGCTTCAAAATCACATAAGTGGTTTGTGGAAGTTCGAGGATGGATGAGAAAGGTAGAATTGTATGTGTTGCTCCCTATCACCTTGTTTGCAAACATTGAATTAGATTAATTAATCTTTGATTTGCTTGAGGTAAGCAAAGGCTTGAGTTGGGGGTGTTGATATATCTATATCCTGGACTTATTTTTGGCTTAAAAAGTGAAGCAATGTTGTCCTCAGTGTGCTATTATGCTCCAATTACTAACTAATATGCATGTGTTATGTCAAGAATGGATCTAAATGTGCACAAGCGTAGAATACTCAACTAATCTTGAAAAGGAGCAAAAGTTTCAAAAAGGCGGACAAAAGTGGCTTTCCAACATATTCGGCAGACCGCTAAAGACTCGGTGAGACCGCTTGATATTTTAGCAACCAAGTCCTATGTCCTACCAGAAAGGTAGTCAGAATCAAAGTCACCAAACATATTCAGCATATCACTGCATGGTCAAGGAGAACGACTAATGTTGAAGTACTCAGGACCCCAAGTTCATGATAGAAAGTCTATTTATAAAGAACTTCAGCGAATCTCCGAACATGATCAGCGTAAAGAGCTATCTCCCAATCTTGTAGAGAACCAAGCATTCAAAGAGATGTAAAGAAAGGCGGTCAAGTGCAAATTTGTTGCACCATTGGAGTGCTTTGTGATAGTCGACCTTAACCGTGAAATGGAGACTCGGTGCACAAACTCCTAATTATGTTGTATAGACTATTTAAATCTTTTAGAAAGGACATTGTACATATTGTTAATATAAGGTATTATAGATAGTTAGAGAGTGAGAGTAGAGTACATAAAATATTCTTGGTTAATAGTATAATAGTTAGAGGGTTTCAAGCTTGTAGAGGCACAAATTAAGGAGATTTGATGTTTAATCAGATTTTCTCTTACTATCCTTGTAACCCATGTACTCAGATGCTAAATTTGGTATTGAATCATTAATTTCGATCACGAGTGGCTAAAACCCACATGTTGGGGGTGTGTAAATAATATGGGTCTTTGATTTCTATGTTGGGTCTATGATATTTTGACTTTGTTATTGTTAATCTGAATGAATTTACATCTATTGCTAAGTTTCATCTTTAATCCCAAGGTTGCAAACTTGGGGTTTACTTCAACTCTCAAATTATTGCTTTAATCTAAGTAATTAGAGTGTGGAATGGATGTATTAGCTGGAAACCTTTCAGGGTTTCAATTGAATGTCAAACCATAAATTAAGTGGCTAAGTTATTAGGTCATTTTCTATAATTTCTCAGGCCAGGCCTATACTCAAGCTATTCACCCATGAGTTCGTAATAGATTCACGTAAAATACTTTCACTATCATAATTGAAGTTTTGGTTACCATCATCCTAGCCTATTCACTCATCTTTAAGTCGACCAGTCAACTATTTAAGCCCAGATTAGTAGATCTACTCCCATATTTGCACATCCGCAACTTCTTTCTTAATCTGTTGTTAGTTTGCTAAATTAGAAATTACAATAGCTGAATCTTGAAGTAATTTATTATAACTACCCAATTTTAATGTACAATTGCTGAATTCAATGAAATACTTCGCATCTTGAACACCATTCCTTATGGAATTCGACCCCGACTCTTTTGTTAGGTTAATATGTTGATAACAATTGTCCCTGCTTCCATTTGAGTAGTTGGTTTGAATGTCATTAAACATTTTTCCTCGAACGTAACAAAACATATTTGAAAGAGTGATTAGATTACTGTTAGCCCACATGAAAGCATTAATGCAACTTGAACAGTATTTTCCATCTTATGCATCAAAATCATCAAAACATGTCACTTATAAGTATTTATGCATGCAACATGACGTAGAGGGGTTGAAGAGCAAGATCGACACCATAGCTAGGAGTTAATAATATTCTAGGCTTGAGTAGAGTGGAAGAGGCAAGGGTATGGCTTCTGTATGTCCACTTCGGCTTCCCAAGGGCCACTTCGACTTGCTGAATCCTCCAAAAAACTTTGACGAATGAGACATCTTTTTTTCTCAACCTCTTCACTTGTCTATCTAATATCTCCACTAGGATGTGCTCATAACTCAAGTTATCTCCTATAGCTCTCACAATCTACAAAGGCACCATAGAACTTAGGTCACCTACACACTTCCTCAACATAGATATATGGAAATTTGGTCAACCATACTCATCTCTATAGGCAACTCCAACTCATAGGAAACCTTTCTAATTCTCTTGAAGATTCTATATGGCCCTGCATGCATTGGGCTCAATTTGCTTTTCTTGCTAAACGCACAACACCCCTTAATGGTGAGACATTTAAGTACACCCAATCATCTACACCAAACTCAAGATCCCCTCTACTTAGATTGGAGTAGGACTTTTGCCTACTTTGTTCCAATGTCAATATTTTTCTTATCAACCTCACTTTCTCCAGAGCCTCCATAACCAAATCTAAGCCTAAGAAAGCCAATTCCCCCACATCAAACCACCTAACTAGAGACCTATAACGTCTGCCATATAATGCTTCAGTAGGAGCTATTTTGATGACAGAGAGGTAGCTATTGTTGTAAGCAAACTCAATAAGTTGAAGGTGCTCATCCCAACTACCTTTAAACTCTCAGACTCAAGCCCTAAGCATATCCTCAAGAGTTTGAATTTTCCATTTACTTAATGACCCAAGCCTAGGACCTAGTCGTGACATGGTGAATAGGAACCCGAAGGGACTCAAACAAGCCTCTTAGCATATCAATCACATATCCTTGGTCGCGGAAGCAAAGTCAACAACAACAAGAGATATATAAAATAGGAAGTATGACTAAGGAAAGTCTTGAATATAAACAAAGCATCAGAGTCAAGCTCATAACACAATAAAATCATAATATTCAACATACAACTCTAAGTTGGAATGGAGCGAGGGCCAAGACACTTTCCGGGCTTACCCTAATAATGTCAAATTTTCAACATGAAGAAGTCTTAGAAATAGCAAGAGAAATTAGACAGTGTCCCCGAACTTAAACGCTCACCAAGCTTATGTTCAAATAATTTCACTAGCCACATAGAGGATGATCAAGAGGAGCTCCGGTCCGTACATGGTGATATCATGTAGGCATAAAGTATGTGTTTGTATGTTTGAATGTACTAAGTATGGAGTATGTAATGCAACAAGACATAAGCCAATATAATCAAAATGCATAGTAATAGGAAATCGATAGCATAATCTCAATATGGCATGCATGATCAATGCTTGAAGTAAAATATGTTTACAAATCATTCAACTTGCATAAAAAATGATACATGTGTGGGATGAGACCTCAACGGACAAATAAGACCAAGCGAGCTACAAATTGGAATCCTGATGATTGTCACTCATAAAAAAAAGAGGTGGTCGACTTGCCAAGGTAAACCATACTTCACCTTATGGGAGCCTATCCCATATTGTAGAAGTAACCCCCCTTATGGGTATCTATCCCATTTCAAGGTGTATTTCATGATAAAGTGCGCTAAATGAATCAACTAGTATAGCAAGGGTAAAGCATAATCCTTTGTTGGTACATAGTTTAAGAAAAATAGTATGGACCCTGGAAGATAGTCCACACCAACGTCTAATCCGTCGGTGCTAAGTCTAGTCCCACGGACTACTTGAATAATATAACTTTAACAACTTGTAATGAACATGGAATAATAACATGAATAGCTCTTAAACATACTTGACCTCTAATGGTGAGCCTAATTTGAAACATGAGAATAGATTATAATCATATATGAACTCTTGCTTTAACATGAATGGATCATAAGAGGTAAAATCTTGGAAGCAAGGCTTTAACTTCATACTTGAATAATCCTAGCTAATTTCATGAAGTCATAACATACTTGATAGCCCATATTTATCATGAAGTCACTTGACTTGTAAAACATGTAAATAATTTGAGAATTCTTAACTT
>JAPFFP010046392.1:0-11011 GCA_026153255.1 Solanum medicagineum
GATGACCTATGCCTAGCAAATGGAGGAAGAAAAATTGAGGAAGAGAAGGGGGCATGAGGCCAAGAGGGGGGGTAAGTTCCAAAGGGGTGGCCGGTTCTATCAAGGCCAAGGGTCTTACCATGCTACTAATAGGGGGTTTGCCAATGACCTCCCTAGGCCTCAAGGTATTGGTGTTGTGGCTCTCATTGATCTGTGTCCTAAATGTGAAGGGAGTCATAAGGACCCATGATTCAAGGGTTCTAATGCATGTTATTAATGCGAGGAACGTCACAAAAAGTTAGATTGTCTAAGAAATCGTGGCACGGGCCAGGGTGCAAATAAAGTTCCATTTGTGTAGAGGTGGTCCTCAAGGTGGTGCCCCAAGGAACAACCGATTTTATGCACTATATGGGAGGCAAGGGGTTGGTGAGGTCCTCGATGTCGTTACCGGTATGTTGAAAATCTTTGACCTTGATGTATATGTTTTGACTGATCCGGGTGCCATTCTTCCCATTGTTACCCCTTTTGTTGCTAAAATGTTCCATGTTGTCCTCGAGTTGTTGCATGAGTCATATGAGGATTCTACTCCTAATTATGTATTGTTTGTAGGAAAGGTTATAGAAGTTGTCCTATTTGCATTTTTGATAAGCTGTTGCCTTGTAATCTTATTGAATTAGACATGGTAGATTTTGATGTCATTCTCGGGATGGATTGCTTGCATGCTTACTATGCGTCTAGTGATTGTAGAGCCCGTAGGGTCAAGTTGCAAATTCCTAATGAACCCTTCCTTGAATGGGAAAGTCAAGATGTGGTGGTCAAGGGTAGATTCATTTCATGCATTAAAGCCCATAATTTGATTTATAGGGGATGTTTGTGTCATCTTGTGAGGGTCAAAGATGTAGACTCCAAAGTCTCTTCCATTGAGTCGGTCCCCATTGTGAATGAGTTTCTTGATGTCTTCCAAATGACTTTCCCCATTCACAAACCTCTGATAGTAACCCGCTAAGCCCAAGAAGCTTGTAATGTTTGATGGAGTCAAAGATCTAGGCCAATTTTTAATCAGTTTTGTCTTTTCAGGATCCACTTTAACACCATCCCCCTACACCACATGACCTAGAAAGGCAACCTCCTTCAACAAAAATTCACATTTTTCATACTTAGCATACAACTTCTCTTCCCTCAATTTTTGAAACACTACCCTCAAATAAGCCACATGCTCCTCCTCACTGTGGGAATAGATAAAAATTTCATCGATGAAAACGACCATGGAAAAATCAAGGTAGGGTTTAAAGACTCTATTCATAAAATCCATAAAGATAGTTGGTACATTGGTCAACCCAAAAGACATAACCACAAATTCATAGTGCCCATATCTAGTCTGGAAGGCTATCTTGGGAAAGTCACATTCCCTCACCTTTACTTGATGATATCTAGACCGAATATCAATCTTAGAGAAGTGGCTAGCCCCTTGAAGTTGGTCAAATAGATCATCAATACTTGGGAGAGGATAGTTATTCTTTATGGTAACCCTATTAAGTTGCCGGTAGTCAATACACATTCTAAGGGAACTATGTTTCTTCTACACAAAATACATCGTAAAGCTCACTAGGAAGGACATCAAGGAACCGATTAACCACCGAATCCAACTCTATAAGGAGGTTTTTGGACTCAAAATACCTAACCCTCAAAAGATGGTAGAGACTCCCCCTAGACATCAACTTATGGGAATGAATGCAAGAAATGAATCTACCCTTGACCACCACATCATGACTCTCTCATTCATGAACGAGTTCATTAGGGAATTGGAATCTAACTCTACGGGTTCTACAAATAATGGAGACATAATATGGATGCAACTAATCCACCTCAAGTATGACATCAAAATCCACCATATCCAATTCAACAACGTCACAAGACAAGACCTATGTAATATCACCACGGAACAATTTCTATGGACCCTTCTAGCAAAAATAGATGCGCCAACAGAAGTAAACACTTCATAAGGCTCACACAAAATTTTTTGACTACATGAATCTTTTGGAAACAAAAGGAATAACAATAGAAAAAGTGGCACACAGGTCTATCAAAGCATACACATCAATGTCAAAAACCTTTAGCATACTTGTAGAGCACCCTACCAAGTCTAGTGATCCCCTAGAGGGGTGTGGTTGGAAACGTCGGTAGTCAACTCATAATCCTTAGTAACCTATAGACCATGCCTTGACTCATGATTCTTTGCACCACACTCGAAACATGCACTCAAACCGGCCACACAATCTCTCGGATAGTACTCTCCACATGTTTGACTCGTGGGGAGAACTTGAACATCAACACCTTTTCCTTGAGGACCACCACCTCTACCGTCACGTTGAGCATGAGGACAACCACTAACTTCGTGAAAAAATTCCTCACGACCAAAGTAATCATTAGACTTCTTCAAAGGGGCACCATGGCCTTTCCCACACGTTTGGTATGTACGGAGAACTTGCACACCGATACCCTTGCCTTTCCTTTAAACTGGGCAATTTGAAAGCTTGTGGTCTATCTTGCCACACCCAAAGCATGCACCCGTATTTCTCCTACATATGACATCATGATTTCTCCCACATTTTAGGCACCTAGGACAAGTCCTTCCACCATAGACACCAGGCTTAGCATATAGAAGCCTACCTTCAAGTTAAGCTATCCTCCCCCCTTTGGAGGCCACGAGGCAATCCCTAATCTCGTGACCTACACCTCCACACTTTAAATAACCTTCAACTCCCGTCAAACACTTCCCTTGACACTCCTTGTCACGCCTATGACAATTGATGAAATTTATCCTCTTCTTATGGTACTTGGGCATCAGTGGAGTAGTAGAAGATGAGGCACCACCAACTTGGGCCCTCTTAGCCTCCCTCTCCTTTTCCTTACCCCTTGAAGCCTCAGGAGCACCCACTTATTGATTTAGTTGAGTGGTCCCCGCTTTGGCCGATATCCATAGAGCATTACAAACCTCTGCCATTAGACATGACACCATCCTGAATAGCTTAAGAAATATTCTGAAATGCAATGATTGAGAATAAGATATAAGCCTTAGAGGACTTAACTCTAATGCATGATATAGATAATGAAGAAGTGAAACATTTCATAAAACGTCTCATAGTCTCCCAGTCATAGTTATGGTGCACTTCACAACCATGAATGAGACTTTAATCTACGCGGTGTGTTGGATGCCGAGGAACATTAACAACCTAGTGCTCTAATACTTAGCTTGTCATGACCCTAGTTTAGGGCCTAGACGTGACATGGCGAATGGGGAACCCGAAGGGACCCCGAAAAAGCCTCTTAGCATATCTTACACATCCTAGGTAGTGGAAGCAATGAAACAACAAAAATACATAGAAAAAGGGAAATAAGGGGCTAAGGGACATCTTTGATACCATAGGAACATAACAAGGCAATAGTACAACATTAATGTATCATAAGGTTCTAACAATATCTTTAATACATAGGTAGGAGCAAGGGACAAGACAATCTCCGGGCTCACCCTCATAGCCATAAGTTTCCAACATAAGAAGAGTCAATACATAGCATAAATCAAGAGAAGTATGTCCGCTGAGTTGAGGACTCACCAACTTGCTTTGAGAGAAATCATACTAGCCATGTGGATGATGAGGATGATTGTGAGGAGCTCCATTTCCTACATGGTAACATCATATAAGCATACAATATGCATTAGTATATTTGACTGTACTAAGTATAGAGGATTCAATACAACAAGAGATGGGAAACATAGGTACATTCAACATCATAAGCAATGGATAGCATAATAGCAATATGACATGCATGAATGATGTTTGAAGTAAAACATGCTTATATAGAAAATATTACATATGTAAGAAGAGACCAACATTATGATGGATTGTCACACCCTACCATCTATGGTAATTGAGGTATCAACCCCTTAATTACTTGGTGTATCACCCTACCATCCCTGATGATTGAGGTATCAACCCCTCAATTGGTTGGTGGTTGTATCACCCTACCACCCATGTATTGAGGTATCAACCCCTCAATTGGTTGGTGGTTCTATCACCCTGCCACCCGTGGTGATCGAGGTATCAACTCCTCAATTGGTTGATGGTTATCTCACCCTACCATCCATGATGATTGAGGCATCACATCCTCAACTATGCGTGGTCAATTACAATACTATAAGTACTTTTCATGTAAATAACTTATATAAACATTCCTTTCATTATCATAAAGTTATTCAAGTCTTAGGTTATTCAATAGATCATCAATAGCTCACGAATCCAAAATAGGACATTTTATCGAACACTTGGCGGGTATGTAATGCTAGCACAAAACCATGCAATACAAGAGTGAAATCATGCAAGAAGGCTTGAAGTAAATCAACCCACCAACACTTGGTAATACCCTCACGCAATATACCCTTCATGAAATCTCAAGATAGATCATAGATTTATAGCTCAAGACATGCTTAAACAGTCATACTTTTAAGAAACACCAACTTACTTCATAGTCCAATTCATAATAAGTAAGACCCATAAGTAAATCAACTTAGAAACATCCAATTTAAGTAAAAAGGAGGCTTAGGCTCCATGGGTGAAAGGACCCAGTGGTTGAAACCCACATACTTTAACTTTGGAGGTTTTCTTGATGAAGATTGAGATGAGAACTTGAAGCTTGATTGAACTCTTTAATATGCGGGATGAGATTTGGCATTTGAATTTTGAGTGAAATGATTGTCTAAGTATTTAAGAGATCATTGGGGAATGTCTTGTATGATATGGTGTTGACATAACGCAAAGTATAGGTGTTTTTATGCATGGGAAGGCTTAGGCCCAAGACCCCAAAGCCTTGAACCAAAGTGAGAAAATTGGCAACAAAATACATAGGTCAGCGATGGGTTCGCGTCGTGGTACCAACGTGCACCCCCACTATTTTGCACAAACTTGAGAAAATCAAATTTTGCTATGATTGCTCTAAAGTTGGGGTTAGACCCATTTCCTACTCAATTTTTCTCCGAGAACAAGAATATGAAATCAGATTTTCAATATCACGCACTAATTTGAGATGTATCAAAACTACAATTTTGGTAACTTTCCAAGCACATTTTTGGGCACTTTTTAGGGTCATTTGACCAATGCTCAGTATGCAAATTTGAGATCGGATTTACAATCAGCACAAAATATTGAGTAGAAAAATGGCCTCATTCGAATTTTAGAGCAACCATTTTTCGATCCGAAAGGTGAGACAGTATTTAAGTGGATTAGGACTACAACGCGCCCTAAACTTACACTTTATTATTTTTTTAATTGTTCGACGGGATTTGGAAAATACTTGTTCATTGGATTTTTGAAAGAAAATACACTGGTCCCCGCCCGAGACGTGTCACGGACCTATGTAATTCCAACGCGAATTTTCTTTCATTTCCTGGTGGGCTATTGCAAACCTTTACCAACCCCTCTTAAGTTAAATAGTGAGTATAAGGGATATTTCATATCAAGCCAAGTCCAAAGAATCTCTACCAACTAAGTTTTCGTTTGAGTAGATAGAAGGGTCAACTTCAAATGATCATATATCCTAGAGTACAATGAATTAGGTGAAAAGTAATATATCAAATCAAAGATATTTGAATTAGCTTTCGAAAGCATCTATTTTTGCCTTAATCAGAGTTCGGAATAGAAAGATATGACCATTTTAATGAAGACGTGCAGAGCTATCTGAAGGTCCACGACAGCTCCACGTCGTGGACCTAATGTGGACCCTTAATGGATAAGTTAATGATACTTTTTTCTTTTTATTTGAAGGGTACTTTCATCCTAAAATCTTTTGGGAATCTATTTAAGGTCCCAAAACCGCATCAAACGTCAACTTTCATAGTTAAAAACCCTCTCCTTAACTCTTAAATATAAACTCTCATGAATCACCAAGAAAGTCTTTAGTTAAGATTAGCTTTCAAAATTCATCCTCAATGTAAGTTATTCTTCATAAATTTGAATCTACCCAACCCAAATTTCTTCACCTATTCATGAATCTCTAATAGAATCTTAAATCATAACCTAGGCTTTCAAGGAAACGAATTCAAGAATCACAAGAAAAGTTTTCTTGATTCTCGTTTTCAAGAATGTAGGGTTCTTCATCAAGAACTCTAAAAATTCTAACTCAAGAATTCAGGAATAAAGGAGAAGCCCTTCAAATAGTGTCTTTCCAAGTTCTTCCACTCTAAAGGAACTACCGAGATCAAGGATTTTCTCTAAGAAAGCTAGTATTTATCAACTTTCTAGGTATGTAAAGCTAAACTAAAAGCATGGGATTGTTCTCCCATGTGCCCATAGATGGTCACAGATGAGTTGAGAGTCCACGAGTCCCCATACATGATTCTTGAAGTAATATCTTAATTAAATTCTTGAAAACTATATTACTTAAATGTATTTTCATACACTGATGATCATCATAAACTTGTTTTCTGGAATTTAATATTTTTCATGAGATATTGTATAAACCCTATATGTTAATTTTTGAAAGCATGCAAGAATGAACTTAAGAGATAAGTCCAGAAGATGATATAAATGTTCTTATTGTTATGGTTCTAGTCGTGAATTGAGTGTGTTAATGATGATGTTGATGAGATTGAGATCCTTACAATTTTAAAGAGGTTAAACTTAATCTTAAAAGAATGTTCCTAATCAATTAAGTTGATGGTTGATGACTGAGCTGATGTTCTTTGTCCCAAAGAGACTAAATGATGAGAAATCTTGATGTTTGATGTTTATGAGCATATTGAGTCTTAGGAGGAGTATTGAGTACCGAAATGAGCCTGAGTGAGTCCCGCTCACACTTATAACTATGTAACCAGCATAGAAAAGGCTTGGACCATGAAAAATGGATGTCTTCTTAGTCCCAAAAGAGGACTTTATGTTATTATAGATCCACAGATGCCACATCCTTTCATCCCATTAAGGTACTGGGCAGATGTTGCAACGATATCGTTTCATTGTAACATCACCGGCTCATACGTGATGCTTGTAGATCTGAAATACTTCTAGATAGGTCCCATACTGATAGTACTCTAATGTTGAGTTTCATTGAGTTGAGTGAGTTGAGATCCCTTGAGTTGAGTGGGTTGAGGTCCCTTGAGTTGAGTTGGTTGATGGATCACTTGTCTACTCTTTAATCTTTCTTTAGATAGACATTTGACAGTTTGATTGGTTATCTTTCTAAGTTGATGTTGTTCCATATTATTATACCTATTTTTGTTTCATTCAACTATTTTACATACCGTACATTCCACATTCTGACACCACTAGGTACTGCATCGTTTCATGATGCAGACATATGGATCAGGGATCGCCAATAGGCACATCATTAAGGGTCTAAGACGTTCAGCTTATTGGTGAGCCCCCTACTTCGGAGAAATCATTACATTTATTTTCATCTTGCTTTTAGAGTTAGATTTGATCAACTTTACGTTATTTTGAGATAGTCTTGGGTCTGTCATTGCCACCACTTGATAATGATAGAGGCTGCATAGACTGGAGTCAAATGTTGATGTTAAGACTTTTTGAGCTAGCTCTTTCTACTAGCCCTTTTATTTATTGATATTATCTTGAGACTAGATGAGATGTGCCCATTACTTTCCTTAGTCTTCTGCTGATTGACTTGAGTTTATTGTTTGAATGAATGTGATGAGGCCAAGTGGTTCATTTGGGGACTGGCAATAATCTTTGAGTGTCAGTTACGTCTAGTGCACCCTCCCGAGGTGTGACAAACTTGGTATCAAAGCACAGAGTTCAAGTGTCCTAGGGAGTCTATGAAGCCATGTCTAGTAGAGTCCTTATTATTGGTGTGAAATGTGCCACATCCACAATAGGGAGGCCATGGGACATTAGAAAATGTTTCCCTTCTTTCAAATTCTGAATCATGCGATAGAGCTATTTCTTAAGAAATCTATGATGATTTATGCGATGTTCTAAACCTTTCGACTATGCCACATCCACGGCATGGTAGAAAAAGTAATGTTAACACTCTTATTGATGAGATCCTGTGCGATGAAGTAATCAGAATGGTAGAGAGACTGCACCAGGCTCGAGGGAAGCTGACTAGTATGCTAAGTTGAGTGACAAAGAAAGGGTACACTATTAATCATATGAATCATGCATTTGATTTAGCTCTAGAGGCACCTAGACCCTTTTTCTTCAAAACTTGCTTCTAATGTTACATATGAGAGAGAAATTTACCAGAATTAGAAGGATGATGATGGAATGAAAGGGACGAGATAGCAAGAGTGATGGCTGATTGAGGCTTGTAGTTAGAGTTATGTACCTATTAGGTAAGTAAAGGTATTGAGTCAAGTTCCCTAAGTTTGATAAAAGAGTGGTGAGTGCCCTATGATTATCATAATGAGGTATAAAGAGAGAGAGAGTTAGTGTCTGAATATTTAGAGCGTGCTCAAAACTAGAAAGAGGTCTATGTTGATGTATTTTGATATTCTTTTAGCGAGGGTGAAGTATAGATGTTAAATAGGGGAACAAAGTACTTCTGAGGTAATAGACTAAAACTAGGCTTATGATTTTGATGTGAGAGTATCATAAGATCCATACAGTGATGAACTTAGCTAGATAATAAGGTGAGGTATAGTACATGGGTAAATGGTATATGAGTTATGAAGAGAGGATATGGATTGAGTATTCACTATGAGACTTTAGTAGGCCTATATTCCTAAATTGTTACCTAGTAGTTATAGGTCAGTATAATACGAGGTAAATGTATGATGCAGATGGTAGAATTAATCCCTAAGCATGGAATTTTGGGGTGTGATGTGAAGAGGAAGATAGCATAATGATAGTGATAGTCATTGTCGGAGATTTCACCTAAAAGTCTTGTTGTAGTGTGTGTTCAATGATTAAGATATAGACTGGCAAGGAACGTGGTGCTAGGAGTAGAGTAGAGGTACCCCTTAGATGGAGATAGTAAATTAAAGGAGAAGCACTAGAAAAGAGGAAGCTTAAGAGGGTTGAGATATATACCCATGATGGTGTATAAATGTGTGAAGCTAAAAGTTATGACTGCTATGATAATCTGGATAGTATATTTTAGTTGTTGATGTGAAGTAGGCTGATGTAAGTAATATTTGTCGTCATAAGTAGCTAAGTCGATTTGGGGCTTATGGATAGATGATAATGAGTCTTCCATGATAGTCCATATCTTATATAAATGAGCTTATTGGGGGGGGGGAGGCATAAGAGTTGAGAGTCTGTAGGCAAAAAGGGGAGCTTAGATTGTAAGAATTGTTGGAAGTGGTTATGTACACCATAAGAACAACAAACATAGAGAGATTTTCGTAGAGACAAGAAGGAGCTAAGAGTGATATCATTGAAAAAAGTCTGAGTGGCTAGTTATATGTATGCGACTATATAATAACAGAAGAGTTTAACATATTCTTGTGAGTAGTGATTCCTTGACCGAATGGAGGTATATGCTTACAGCCTAGTAAAGGAAATTAATTCCCAAATTTAGAGTAAAGGTGAGCTAAAGGGGAGATGACGAAGTGGTAAACCAGAGTAGATCTTGAGTCTTCGATAGGGATGGGCTAATCAAGATGAGATATCAACACTTTTCCATCTCATAAAATCTTTGCCCTTCAATTGAGGTGATAATTTAATCCCTTTTGGTGTATGACTGTCGTACCTATGGCCTAGTCCCATGCACATCATGTTGATGTCCATTCATGCTGAGTTTTGAGAATGAGAAGTGATGAATTCATTCATTAGTCTTGATTTTACCCCATGAATCCAAGAGTTTCCAGTCCTATACTGAATAAGATATGACCTGAGTTTTCACTACGTATAGTTCTATGAACTTAGAGTGAGTTTTGATAGACGAGGGAGATTGTACTTCATTATGACTGTCCTTAGATAAGATTTTTCAATTGACTCATGCTAACGATCTCCGTTCCAAGCCCTTTGAGTAATCCAACTTTCCGGTCTTGATAGAAATATTAGTGGTAGTAGACAAGTTATGGGTGATGGGAGAGAATGAGTGCTCCTGAATTGTGATAATGGAGTTGAGTTCCTATCTTCGAGTTGATATTCCTTTTGAGACTCTACTTACTTGAGTATGTAGTCCTTGACAGTATTCATGCCTAATAATGATGTTGGAGATAATGTTTAAACTCTAG
The DNA here is from genome assembly GCA_026153255.1 of Solanum medicagineum. Classification (NCBI taxonomy): domain Eukaryota; kingdom Viridiplantae; phylum Streptophyta; class Magnoliopsida; order Solanales; family Solanaceae; genus Solanum; species Solanum medicagineum. The sequence goes on from JAPFFP010046392.1 coordinate 10,169, forward strand.
ACATTATGTTCGAAGTCTATTCATGGGAATGAGTATTCGAGCAACTGAGTATTTTAGTTCTTGATGATATTCTTGCTTATTATGCATGGAGAGGTAGTAGTTGAGGTTTCGCCAAAGGGGGAGACGATGAGTTCCTCCAGGTCCAAATAGTTATGCTGATAGTGGTAGACTGAGGATGAGGGTAGATGAGGAGGAGTGAGTGTATCCTTATTATGATATTGGTGTTAAACTTGTGTCATGTAGGGCTAGAGATAGAAGGAGGAGAGAGATAAAACCTTATGATAAGCAGTAGATAGGTAAGAGTATGTTGGTGTGACTTTGAGTGAGAAATCATTGAATGGTAGAGGTAGAAGTTCTAAGTAGGCTTGAAAATTCTAAGGTATAGTTGAAGTGGTCAGAGTGATAGGCATGAATTTGTGGTTGATGTTATGTGGCTATCGATGATAAACTAGTGAAGACTTCGTAATAAGGGTTCGAGAAAGAGTAGTGAAGTAGTAAAGAGGACTAGTGATCTTTTAATGAAAGCCCACTATAAGTATAGAGTTGACTATTGAGGATTAACTTTGTATGAATATGATCATTTCATGAATAGCACCTTGACGCTTAGAAGTAGGCTTGAACGTAAGAGGAGGTGGTGGTTAGATAGAAATTTGAGTAAGTGCTATAAGCTTAAGTTAATGGAGTAGAGTGCCATGAAAGTGTAACACCCCACACCTTATAATACTAGTACAATTCAAAGGAAACATGACATGAAGTGGGCAAATTAACGCTAAATTTTAAAAGTGCTTGAATCTCGTGTTAACGGGCTATATGTGCGTCTAACGTTTAAAGGGGTCGAGTGAG
>JAPFFP010046394.1:0-11010 GCA_026153255.1 Solanum medicagineum
ACATGGTTCCACAGTATAACTAAAGGTGGTCCACAAACTTACACCAGTGCATGGGTTCATTTGAGCTATTACTTTACATACAGTATATCCTTCCTTACAAAGTACATTATCTTGTACTGATGTCCCTTATTGGGGACCTGCATTTCATGCTGCAGGTACATGTCTATGTATTAATTGGTGTTTGGAAAAGCATGTCATCTGCTAGTTGTACTTGAGCACAAGGCACTATGGGCACTAAAAAAGCTAAATCTAGAATGGAATGAAGCAGCAACATCTACATTATTGCAAGTAAATGAACTTGATGAGTTTAGGCTGCGAGCATATGAGAGCTCTGCATTGTACCAGCAACAAATGAAAGTTCAGCATGATCGCGCAATTGAGAGCCGCCAATTTGCTCCATGAGACATGGTGTTGCTTTATAACTCTAGGTTGAAGTTATTTCTCGGGAAACTCAGATCCAAGTGGATGGGACCTTTCAGGGTTGTACGTGTTTTTAGTTATGGAGCGCTCGAGTTAGAAAGAAGGGATGGTAAAATTTTCAAAGTCAACGGCCAGAGGGTCAAACTGTACATAGGTGATGCGGAAGAAATCAAGATAGTGGAATATTGGGACCTTGAAGAGGCATGAGTACAAAACCTTTCCTGTCGCGCCACGATAATAAATCAAGCGCATCCTGGTTGGCAACCGAAGGTATGCTCCTTGCACTTCTTCTTCTTGCCTTTACTTTGAGGACAAAGTATTCTTTTTTGGTGGGGTGTGGGAAGTTATGGATTAAGGTGAAGTCTGAGTAGCCTCGAGTCCATAACTTCACCTACTTTTGATCCCAAGGTTTTCTTGCCATTATTCTTTTTCCTTGTGAATGTTTAATTTTCTGTTAAATCGGCACGTTTAGGTAGTGCAAATAATATGTAAATACATAGTAGTATTATCTAATTGCATATACATAGTCTTTAAATGCTTTTTGAATAATTTGGAAAATTTAGTACCCTCAAACTTTTTGAGATTGTGGTTATTGATTCAACCATGCATTTTGATTATCTGGTGATGTTTGTGCTAATAATGTAAAGGTAAGTTGAGGCTTGAAGCATGACCTGTGAGTCTAAACTTGATTGTCTGTGCAATGCCATGTGTGTTGTGAGCTTCTTTTGCTGCATTCATGTATCATGTATGGACTCAGAACTTTCCTTAGTAATCTAAGATTGATTTGGTAATGTGGTTAATTTGGATGGGATCTTAGGCCTTTGTTCTGTTAGTGAGCCCACTCTTGCCTAAATGACCTTCCAAATGTGTTAGTAAACCCTTTGTTCCAAAAGTTTGAGCTTCTCATGCACTCCTTCTTTCTTGACACCTTACTAGCTTAACCTTGTTTGATTGAAACACCTTGATACTGGCCCTGGTCTATCCTTGAACAAGTGAACCTTGATTGAGGCTAAAAGCCAAAGTTGAGGGTGGCTACAAATTGTGGCCCTGGTTTGGGCAATAGATATTGTGCACTTCAACTCAGGCTAAAAGCCTAAGTTGAAGGTGGCCATTATTATGGTAAAGTAATAACAATGAGATGGTAAGTTGGGAAACTAAGAAAGAAATGAAAATATTATGAGCCTAGGGAGGAAAAAGGACAAGAAAAGTGCCTTGAATTGAAGGAAATAGAAAAAATGAGTTCAAAAATAAGGCACAACTGTAAAAAAAAAGGGGGGGGGGGGAATGAAAGCACCTGGGGAAAGCTTGAAATAGGAGAATAAGGGTGGATTAAGTGAAAATGGTTGGGTTATGAAGGTAAAAGTATTGGTGAACATGGTTCAAGGATAGCTTTTAGTCACTACTGGCCTAAAATGCCATACCAAAGCCCCCAGAACCTATGTTACAAGCGATTAAGTTCAAAAGTGATCCAAATCCACTTTGTCACCAAACCTAAATTTGAGTATAGAGGGAAGCCTATGGTGTTAGTCATTTTGCATGAATTTCAATTGGGAGAGTGAGAATGCTTGCATAGTCCCTGAATTCTAAATGCCTTCTGATTGAGTAAGAGGGACTTCTTTTCTGCGAGGGCATTTGCACCACTTGATTAACCTATGACTATACCAGTAATTGTGAATGGTTGATGCTCCTTAGCTTAACATAATTGGGTCAAGATGCATCTTTGTGTTATGTTCTTCTTAGCAGCCTTGCTATCTTGTCTTAAAATTGAAAATTGGGTACATAAATTAGATTAAGTGATGCATATACCATTAGTGTAGCTGCTATGTGTTTCTCATTGTCTGCTTAGATTGAGTCGTCGCTTGAGGACAAGCAACAATTCTAAGTTGAGGGTGTTCATGTGTTGTAAAAATACAACACATTTGATGTCTAAAACAAGGAATTTTGTGAGTTCTTAATGAAACTTTTCATGCTTTTTTATGTGCTTTTATGTTGTTATTGCAAAAAAAGTAGGTTGGCATGATTTTGGAGAAAAACTGGATATTTTGTTGAACTTAGGACGTACGAGCTCACCTACAAGTCATAGCTCAAGCTACGAGTCGTAGGGTTATCTCGTAGCGAGAAACAGAGACCAAAAATTAGAAATCTGCTAATTGGATGGCATCCTTACAAGGCCATGATACAACTCGTATAGTTGGACTCGTACCAGGAAACAGAGAGCCAAAACTTTGGACCAAAAATTACAGGCCTAGACTACAAGAGGAGCATATGAGTCGTAGCCCAAGGAATGACATGTACAAGTGGGTCGTACTAGTTGAGTCTGAAATGTCAAGAACCTATTATAAGACCCCAATTATGACTCGTAGGTCACCCTACAAGTCGTTACTAGTGAGGTGTACCAGCTGCCAACTGTCTTTTCTGTGTAATTTTTAGGGTTATTTTGTAAACACTATAGATACTTTAAGTTAGAGTTTGTAAAAAAAGAGGAGGAGATTGCAGATATTGGATATCATCATTAAATATACTCTTAAGAATAGTTTGAGGGTTTTAGCTTAGATTTTTATTCTCTTGGAAGACCCACTTTTGAGGAGTGCGAATTCCATATCGTATTCATTCTCAATATATCAAGCTTGTGGTTTGTAACTTGTGGTGCTACACTTTATTGCTTTGGGTAAAACTGTTAACTATGTCTTATGTTTGCATTTTTGTTGGTTTTGCTTTAGCCATGTGTAGCTAAGCACCCACAACTTTAGGTTGTGGGAACCATGGGTAGTTTACTTGAGATGACTTAGATTTATTGCATTTCTATGATTGGGGTTTTTCATGTATTGTTTATTTCCCATCATTTTAATTGTTGTTTGGTGGTGGCCAACACCAAACCCTGCCTACTATCATGATCCCGACCAAGGTAGTGACAAACAGTAAAAGGGAAGTGGATGACAGGCTTCGATTGAAGTGCTCTCCTCTAATCAACCAAACCTGACTAAAAGGAGGTTGACTGTGAAAATAGGTAACGGTTAGTTAGCACACAATAGTAGCCGACTAAGACTCATCGTGAAATTCAACCTTCACCTTCACAAAAGGGCTAGAAAAACCTAAGTTAGCGTCCTGCATGTGAATCTCCAGTTGTAGTTTTGTTGTCTAAGGTAATCAAGTCAACAAACCATGGGGAACACAATTCCTGAGTTGGCCCGAAAATTGAGTGTTTTCTTACGTTGTAGTATAGTGTTTATTTTTGCTTTTGTTCTTCAATCATAAACATCCCCCCTGATTTACAGATTCTAGTTATATATACTCGAATGATTAATAGTGAATTCTTGTAGTCAAACCCTATATTCCTTGTGAATTTGACCCTAACCTTCGGTTAGGTTAATTGCTCACAGCGACCGCTTCCTTATTGGAGCGTGAACATCATCAAGTTGCATGATCTAGAACAAGTATAAAGAAACCACTATGTGTTGATAAAACTACATGACAAGAATTTTCAAGTTGCTGATGAACTATTACATGATTTACAATTCAAGTGATTTCATAATGATTAAGGACTATCAAGCATGTATTGAATTCATGAAAATTATCTATGATTTTACAAGTATAAAGTTTCTCCCTATTTCAACATTTTAACCTCTTGTGAGCCATTTATGTCAAGTCAAGAGATCATGTATGATTATTATTTACTCTCATGTTCGAGTTAGGCTCACTAGTAGAGGTCAAGCATGTTATAAGCTACTCATGTCAAGTTATCATGTTTTTTAAAAGATATTCAAGTTATGATTATTTCATGTATTCTGTGGGATTAGACTTAGCACCAATTGAGGCTTAAGATGGGGCTCGATACAAAGGGTACTTATATAAAGTTTTTAGTATCTAAACTATGTGCCACAATAGGATTATATATTTCGCCCTTGCTATACTGGTGGATCCATCTAGTTCATGTTATTATGTTTGGTTTACCTTGGCAAGTACACCACACTTCGCCGGGGGATGTCATGCCCAGTCACTTGTACCGAAGGAGTGTCATGCCCTGGATTCCAAGTTGTAGCTGCTTGGTCTATGTCGGTTGAGGTCTTTTCGCATATATGTATGGTATATCACTACAAGAAACTCTACTTTTAGTGACCAAATCTTACCAAAGAGAATGAATCCGGTCGTTAAAGTGTACTTTTAGCAACATAATATTTTTTTGTCATTATAAGTCAATTTTAAATTTAATATTAACGACAATATTATATCCGATAGTTAAAAGAATTCATATCCGGTTGTTATTACTTAATTAATATACTAAAAATGATTACAATTTTTATTCTCTTAATTCAATCTTTATTTTATTAATATATAATATATAATCACCTTATTGTTATATCCCATAGGCACATTATACATCATTTCCATCCTTCTCACTCCTATTAAAACAAGTGAACGAAGATAATTGCTATCATCTTCCATTTTCTAAATTTTTTGCAATTAGTGATAAAATTGATTGTTGGTTATGAAAATTTAGCCATGCTAGGAGATAATTCAGCAAGCACATTTCTCCATCAATTCGATTAGAGTAAAATCAGCTAACTGGAGATACAATTAGGCGCATCAATCCCAGGTTTGTTGGAGGAGAATTAGCATATAAAGATTTACATGTCTCTCTATTACAACTATAAAATTGTGATATGCATCTCTTGTTTTTGATTGAAGAACCACAAAATCAACTTTTCCTTATTAGGGCTAGTTGTTAGCTACTTCAATACACACGATTTTGATGCAATTGGTGGTGTTTTAGTATCTTCAAGGTAATAGTTTTTTAGTATAACTATGAATTTATTTGTGGAATTCTTGATTTCATCCAATTCTATGTTTGTTTTTTCCTATTTTGGGGTTTTTTTTGATTCTGTTTTATTTTTTCATTTTTGGTTTTTTCAAAATTCTTCATTTAGGATGTGATCTACACTGAAGTAAACTTGAGGAATAGAGAAATTATGGCTGTGCTTAGCCAGTTTATCGGCCACGTATTTCTCTTCTCTGTAAGTGTGAATACACTTGAAACCATGCAATTGAGAGATATCATTTTGTAATCTAGTAAGTCCATACCTGGGTTATGGTATCCATATCTGGGTTATGACAGCAGTAGCACTGATTAGGATTATGTACAAAACTAGCTAGCTTTTCATTATGTCATCGTTGAGTCGTTGCGTTAGTTTGATGTTCACAATTTTTTATATTTGTACCAACACAATACATTTACAATATAGGTTCAAGGATAAATAAAATGCTTTTACTTACCAAAAAAAGAAAGAGGTGTTATGTTTTTCATGAGGTAAAAAAGATAAAATTTTAATTCAACCAAAAGTGTAGTTCTTTACATATTTGCCGACTTGTTTTGACTCAAGTTGGCTCTTCAATAAGTTGTTTAAACTTTTTATGTGCAGGGTATCCTTCTTAAAATCAGGAAATCTAGGTACATTCTCTATAACTAGATTGGATATGAATTAAGTTGTCTTAGCCTTTGTGACTATTTTCTGTGCCTTTATCGGATTGCTATCTCTTGAAACCTATTTGTGCTTGTAATAATTTGGCTGTTGAACCTCCATCTATTTCCCTCATTCCATATTTGATAAAACTATTGCTTCAAAATAGTGTCGTAACATTCATCCTGCTTGTGATCTACTTTTGTCAATTTGCTAGGATAGTCAGTAAGCTTCACAATTTCATTAACCTGATTGTCTATTGTATCCCAACCACTTCACAAGAGCCCACCATATTGTTGTAGAGCAATTAATCAAAGAGCAGGTGATCAATTGTTTCCTCTACTTGATTGTACAGTACGCAACTAATCGAGACAGTAGTTCCTAATTTTTGTTCACTGTTGTCAATCTTTTGTATAATGTCAACCATAGAATAAATTGTCACCTAGATATTTGACCTTTGACTAGCATAAACTTACTTACTCGAAGGTACTTTCCGGTATTGCTACCTTATTTATAAGTATCCTATCTAGATATAACTTTTTGAGTTAGTGAGTGCTTGAAGTTGTTAATGTAATGTATTGCCCTTATCCAATCATTTCCTAGGATAAAGATTTTCCTCATATCCCAACATGCCTATTTGGGACTCTGCATGTCACCAGGTTATTGGATTTTATATAATGAGTATGTGCCCATACTACCTAAATTTTTTCGTTTTTTTGTTCCACTGCCCATAGGATTTGCAAATTGCTACCTTGTTCCATATAATTATGATGATTACATTCATCCCTTCTATTTTCTTAGGCTTGCACACTGTCTCCCATGCTACTACTGCCTTTTTTTAGAGCTATTATGACTTTCTGTCCACAAGAATGCTCTGCATGCTATTTTAACCACTGTCATAATCTTCTTTTGTAAGTAACAATATTTAAGACCAATATTTTGATTGTTAAGTTGTAATTTTGAAAATTTATTATTGAAAGCTTGTTGAATGATTTTTATCTTATTGGATAAACTTACAAAGAGGTTGTTTTTGTATTACATTGACATGGATCTATCAAAAATTCAAAAAATCGGAATGACATCAACTTTCAAGCCTAATAAACTTGCATACCTTCCACTTGGTGCTTTAGTAATTAAGGGACGAGGGAAAGCTTACAATCTTTGGGTTCTGTAATAGTAACTGCTAAAAAAAGAACTCCAACTTGCAAAAGTATAAACTTCAATGTACCATCATCTTATCAAAATAGGAAATTCAAATCAACCTCACAATCAAGAACAACAAAATCTGCAGGATATACAAACTTTTCAACTTTGACCAAAACATCATAGAGTACTCCTACAAGTTTCTTGACTATTTTGTCTGCCATTAACAACCACATCATAGGAGGAGTAGGAGTTCCCACACTAAGTTTCTTAAAGATAACCAGAGGCATTAAATTGATGCTAGTTCCCAAATCACAAAGTTCTCTTACAAATTTTACCTCTCCTATAATGCATGACTATAACGACCCCAAAAGTGCCCGAGAATGTGCCTCGAAAGTACCCGAATACGTAATTTCCATATATCTAAAAATCCATTTGTTATTTTAAAAATACAACTTTATATTCTTGTTTAGGCGTTCAAGTTGAGTGGGAAATGGGTCTAAACTAAATTTTAGAGCAACCGTCAAAACCCGAAAATCGCAAAGAATGTTATTTAGAAGGGTTAACTTTGAAGGGGCGTATCTCTTAGCACAGAAAGAAGTAGATAGCCCACGACCTACAACTTAAATCCCTTTGATTATCTTTCCAACACACTTAGTTTCACCTCATTTGGAGTTCGGATGAAGGCTTTATGCCAATTTTTTTTGGAACTAGTTTTTGTAAAAAGTGCAATTTCCAGTGGCAATTCTGCGATACCTCCACGATACGCCCCTATGTTTTTTTGTGCCTGTCTTAATATTTTCGATCCAAGACTTGTGAGTCTTGGTCCTAAGGGTTCCCACACTTGAAAGTACATATACTTAGTCTTATTTTATCCTCATATCATCCTAATATTCCCTAATATTCACTCAAACACTTACACTCATATTTCACCCTAAATTCATGTCCCAAACTCAAGACCCATCTTAAGGATTTCTTCAAGGATCTCACTCATGCTTCAAGTCTCGATCTCCAATGTTCTTCAAGGGTCTCCAAAGCCAAGGGATATGGTGTTAAACCATTGGGTCCTTTCACCCATGGTGCCTAATTCTCCTTTTTACTAATGTTGCCTGATTTTAAGTTGATTTTACATATGGGTCTTGTATATTGAGAAATTTACTGCACAAAGAATTTAGTTCATGAAAGTATGCTTGTTTTATAATGTTTTGAGCTCTAAATCATGGATCTAATATTTGATTTGATCAGGGTTTTAATGTGAATGTCTTAGGGGTGTTTCAAGGTGTGGATTGATGATTTTACTACAGATTTTCTTGCATGATTTGATCCCTAAATTGTATTTTCTTTTACCCCCATTACACACCCCCAAGGTGTTTGATAAAATATTCGGCTAAGGTTTCTTGAGGAATTGAAGGTCGAAAGCATGAGATATGATATGAATGATGTTATGATGACGAGATGAGCTTATGTATAAGATTATTCCTATATGAAGTATTGCATTAGAGCCTATGGTAAATCCTATATAAAGTGTTATATAGACCATGCCCAATACGAGGAGGGGGGGTCTAGCACCCGGATAACCTAGATAAGCCGTAGTACTCATCGACCTAAGTGATAGGGTGGCAACATCACTAACCTATATGGGGGTTAGTTCTCATCAACCTAGATGAGGGTTAGTACTCATCCACCTTAGAGATACGGTGGAAACATCCCTAACCTAGATGGGGGTTAGTACTCATCTACCTAGATGAGGGTTAGTACTCATCCACTAGGGTGATGGCGTGGAATCATCATCAAACTAGATGAGGGTTAGTACTCATCCACCAGGGTGATAGGGTGGCATCATCATCACCCTAGATGAGGGTTAGTACTCATCCACCTAAGTGATGGGGTGGCAGCATCACTAACGTACAAAGAGGTTCGTACTTTTGAAATCTATCTTGGTCTCTTATACACATATGATATTCTATATGAGTATGGAGTACTTAAGGATGTTTCACTTATGTATTGATCATACATGTTATATTGCTATATTATGCCTATTGCCTATCGTTATACATTTTAGATTATGATGTTTATCTCTTGTTGAATTGTATCTCACATACTTAGTATATTCAAACGTACTAATGCATAGTCTTGCCTACATGATATCACCATATAGGTACCGGAACTGCTATTGATTCTTCTTGTGGCTAGATGGATTGTTCAAGTTAGCCTTTGGTGAGTCCTCCATTCCGGGACAAGGACTATTCTCTCACATTATGTATTAAGATTACCTTTGTTTTACCATATACGTATGACTATGAGGGTGATCCCGGTTGTATGTCTTGGCCCCCACCATTATCTATGTAGTAGTGGTGTTGCTGAAAAAAACTATGTATTTATGCTATGAGTTGATTTATTTATCTCTCGACTCTATGTTACTACAAGTTCTTCCTTAGTTCCTCTTACTCTTATTTCCATTCTCCAAATGTCATTTAATTGCTTCCACAACCAAGGATGTATAATGATATGATATGAATCTTATTTGGGGTTCCTTCGAATTCCCTATTCGTCGATCAAGTCTAGGCCCTATTATGGGTCATGAAAAAGATGGTATCAGAGCACTAGGTTAATAGATCCTTGGAGTCCAACATACCACATTTATTAGAGTCTTATTCATGGTTGTGTTGTGCACCACAACTATGAGTAGGAGGCGATGAGACGTTTTAGGAAATATTTTCCTTCTTCATGGTCTATGTCGTGCTTTAGTAACGAGATAAGGCTTTCCTCTCTAATGAATGTTCTTTGCTGTTTTAGTTGATCATGCCACTTCAAGGAGGAAGGCGAAGGAAGGTAAGTAGAAGGTTTTAATTTTGATGGATCCAGGTTTCACTATTTCTTCTCTATTCTTTTAGTTGATGGTGGGGCTTCTTGTGTGGCCCAAGTGGTTGTGTAGATCTTTGGTGTCTATTATCTTGGTTGGGTATGTTGTTGCTAGAAAGTTCATAGGTGTTGATTTGGGTTTGTATTGCATTAGGTCTTGCTTTGTGGCTTGTTGGATTTGAAGTGGTGTATTTTGATGTTGTACTTGGGATGGAAGAGTTTCATGCATCTTGTGTCTCCATGCATGGTGGGTCTTGTAGAGTTAGAATCCGACTCCCTAATGAACCCCTCTTTGAGTGGGAAGTTGTCAAGTGGTAGCAAGGGAGGTAGGTCCATTCTTGACTTAAGTAAAATTGGTCTCTAAGGGGTTGCATTTGTCATCTTGTGAGAAATGGAGGTGTTGAACCTAAGTTGTTTTGTCTATAGAAATGTTGTTGGTGGTGGATGAGGCTTTGAATGTCCTTCCCGATATTTTGAATTTTTAGGTAATGTCACTTGGTTGACTAGTGCACTTATGCCTATAAGTCTCATGAGTAAGATCTCTAGTCCTTAGCCTAATAGGTTTATAGTGGTTTTGGTGATGAGAATTTGGTTTGTTCCTAATGAGGTAAAGCATGTGAATCATTTGAGGGTAGTACTATGAGTTCAAGGAATAAGGTTGGGTTAGTAGGAGAGATGGGAATGTTTGTGGTAAGAGGTTACCTTCCTAGGTTGCGTGGTGCCCGATAATGGTATTAAGGTCGAAAGTAAGATAAAGATGATTAAGTGTTGACCTAGACCTTGACTTCCGGGTATTAGAAGCCTCTTGGGTTTAGTGGGCTATTACCGGGGATTGTGAGTAGGTTCTCTTCTATTGTTGTTCCTATGACTTAGTTGACCCTAGGTAAGGCCATTGTTGTGACCGACATTTTGAGCAGGGTGATTTGATAGGTCCGGGAGTTTCTATTTCTTATGTTATCCCTTGGTGCTAGTAGGATTCATACACAGGTGGCTTTGATTCATAGGTTCCATTCACCCATGAAGACAATTTTCCTTTTTATGAAAATTGCATGATTTCAAGATGAATTTCTTATGGGTATCTATTATTATGAAATATGAGCATGAAATATGTTGGGGTTTTGTCAAATAT
>JAPFFP010046395.1:0-11009 GCA_026153255.1 Solanum medicagineum
TATTTTGGAAGCTGATTCATAGGCCTCAAATGAATGGATTTGGCAGATGGAGGCAAGTGGAACAACTAAGTTTACTAGCACCAGCCTAACCCTGCCATCAGGGAAAAGGACATGGAAACTCAATTAAGATGTGACAGAAAAGTTGGGAACCTTCTTCATGAAAGCTGCAAATGCACTCCTCCTCCCTCGTACACCTTCTTGTATATGGACTCCACATCGGAGCTGAAACCACTTTCTAGGTCTTTCGCATACTGAGAATGAGAAGGCAGCATTCCAGAGCTAAAAGAAATTGAAGCAGACTGTGAAATCAACCATAAATATATCCTCCCCCCTCGAACATCTTCTTGTATTTGGACTCCACATCTGAGCTAAAACCAATTTCTAGGTCTTCTGCATACTAAGCATGAGAAGGCAGCATTTCATAGAAAAAGAAATTGAAGCAGACTGCGAAATCAACAATAAATCTAGACAGGGCACCTTTTTTGATCCTCTTGAAATCACTCTCTCAGAATCATAATTTGTATTAACAGATCTTTCCATGAAGTTTGTGACATTAGCTGCTTTTGTTTTTTCTTGAGTTCTGAGGTCAACGCCCCTATCTTCTCATTCAGACGTCTAATTTCCTAGCAAAATCAAAATTTCATAACAATGACCCTTATAAGCACGAAAGACTCATTTTATGAGGCAAGTGGAAAGATAGAAAGAGATAATTTCAGAAACAAAGGAAAAAAGAGTGCAACCTTTTCGGTTTCCTCCAAGCGACCTCAGAAGCGGTCTCTTTAGTATATGTCGTTTTGTTGAAAGCTCATATCCATATGATAGAAATATAATAGCATTTTAGAACTTCTTATGTATGAATCAGAAGCATTGACCATTTGGATATCTAATCTTCAACATCAATAGATAAATCGATAGCCTTATCCTTATATGATGATTATCTATGTTCCCCGTCCAACACTCCTCTCTCTCCCCAAGCATCCCTTGAACAGACGTTGTTCATGCCTATCAATTGTATTCTTGTTTCATATGGTTTTAGATTAATTTCTCGTCAATTGTTCCTCCGCCTCACAGAGGTGGATCCCCAAGGTTTCTTCAAGACCACTCGAAGTTATGCAATCTTCTCGGGTAACCATAAGTGTTGTCCTAAAAAGAAGGTCTAATTGTTCGCTAACTAGTTCCCCAAAGAAGTTAGATAGAGTAAGGGGAGATGTAGTTGTAAGAGTTCACAATTTAAAACTTCTATCTGAACCCATATTGATCAACAGCATATTCCATAGTGCTCTCACATGCATTACTCGAAATAACATTATCTCGAAAACAACCTCGCTACCTCCTCAAGGTATGGATAAAGGTATGCGTACATTCTACCCACCCTAGACGCTGCTAATGGAATCCAACACTTTGTTGTTGGTGGTGGTGGTGAAATTGGCCATGATAGAAAAGAACCAAACTTGGAAGCTAGTGGAAAGACCCAAAGACCTAAAAGTGATTGGAGTTGAATGGATTTTCCGAACAAAGTTCAATCAGATGGTTCGGTAAACAATCACAAAGCTAGCTTGGTGATGAAAGGCTATGCACAAGCTTGGGGAGTAGATTTTTCTGGTAAGTAACCAAATTGGATACAATTTGAATGCTTTTGGCTGTAGCGGCAAATATTTTTTTGAGATTTTTCAAAGGGACATGAAGTCTTCCTTCTTGAGTGGTTCACTAAAAGAAATTATTTAAGTTGAGCAGCCAGAAGGGTTGAGAATACCAGGACATGAAACTGTGGTTTATATATTAAAGGAAGTTCAATATGAACTAAAGTGAACTGCTTGAGCTTAATTGGTACAACTAAAAGGATAACCATTTGCTAGACTTAGGAATTGTAAAGAACTTGAGTAAATAGACTTTTCATGACAAGAAAGCTGGCTTTAACATCATTATCATTTCTCTGTATGTCGATGATTTACTAGTGACCAGAAATAATGTTGCGTAATTGAATAATTTAAGGAGGAGATGATCAAAGTATATGAGATGATTGATCTAGGCAAGATTACTTATTTTAGGGAATGGAGATCAAGAAAACTCATAACGGAGTCTTTATTTGCCAAAAGAAATACACGAAGGAGATCCCTAAAAAAATTTAGAATGTAAGAATGCAAGAATGTGAATACTCGAATGAATCAAAAGGAAAAGCTAAAAAAAGGATGATGGAACTGAAATAGTTAATGAAGGAGTAAATCGAAGCTTAATTGGATGCTCGATGTATCTCACAACAATAGGATTTCTTGCTTCTTGTTGGTGTTTTATCCGGGTTTTTCAATTGCGCATTTGTGCTAGTGAGTTACACAATGATGGCGGCTAAGTGAGTGGTTAGCTATCTTTAAGGAACTCTTATCTATGCCATCAAATTCAATAAAAGTCAATGCATCGAACTCTATGGTTATTCTGATAGCGATTGGGGTGGAGCCATTGATGAAATGAGAAGTACCTCAGAGTAGTGTTTCAATGTTGGTTCAAGATGCTTCTCATGGTGGTCAAAGAAGCAAGAAATAGTGGCTCAATCAAATGCTGAAGCTGGGTTTAAAGCGGCAACAACTGCTGTAAATCAAAAAGTATGGCAGATTTGCAGCCGAAGAAAGAAGAGGGCACTAAGATACTTGTATATAACCAGGAAGCTATAGCCACATCACAAAATCCAGCCTTTCATGGAAGAATTAAACATTTTAATATCAAATTATATTTTTTAAGGGGAATACAGAAAATGGACAAGATATGGGTTTATAGTAAAATAGAAAATTAAGTTACTAATATATTTACTACGTCATTTCATGTTAACCGATTTGAGTTTCTTAGAGAAAAGCTAGGAGCTTGCAGCTCCTGATCCAGGAGGAGTGTTGACAATGTATCAGCACCTGATTGTATACTAAAAATTTCTGGAAGTGTGGAAACTCACTCAAAGAATTGTGGCTACAATCGTGGGAGTTGATAACAAAATTGAATAACTAAATATTTGATTTTTCAGGGATTTGTTTTGTGTTTATTAGGAGTGTATGTTTTAAATTAGAAAAATAAGAGTTTTTACTTCTATAATTTTTATGCCATTTAGCAAGTTTTTAGCCGTATTCTATCAAATAAACTCATCTTTACAGAAATTCCACCATCTCACAGAGCTAGCCTTAATATAAAACATATGTGCACTAACCTTGCTGGAGATGGAAATATAAAAAGAAAATCAATGATTGTACGAGGGTTTTTTTATCCATCGGCTTCACATTGTTCACTAGTTCAATAAAGGATTTCAATTGATTTATCAATCTAGAAAACACAAAGCATTATTCACTTGTTCAATAAAAGATTTCAATTGATTTACCAACCTAGAAAACACAAATCATCATTTCAGACTAAAGAAGAAACTTACGGAAAAAACTGACTTAATAACATAAAAACTCCATAAGCTTCTAATTGTGGTCTAAGACCTCATAAATGAATGATCTAAGACTAACATGTGACTTAATTGAAAAGAAAAAAATTGACTATATTAGAAGACTTGGTAAAAGTCTTCTCCAAGTATAACTTTCAAGAATTCTAATTACTCGCACCATGATATTATGAGATCAAAAACTTTCCTCCACTTCTAGCTCAGGATCAACATTCAAATCAAGCTTGAGATGCTCGGCTTGAATAGCGCTTCTTGTGTCTTCTAAAACTTTCTCCAACCGCAACTTGATTGCAAGCTTCTGCTCCTCCATGTGTTTGTCTAGAGGTATTTCTAAGCCCGGGTGCATAATCTTATACATTAGTATTCGATTTTTTTCTTTCTCCTTCCATACTTCTAATTCTTTATGGAGATCTTCCAATTCCGCCCAGCCATCCGATTTTCCCTCAGCATAATCACGTTGGCGATCCTCTAGTTTTACATCAAAAAATTTATCAATTATTGTTTCTAAGCTTGTGGAACAATAAGAACATGGTTTTCCACTAGGTGAAAAAAGCATAATACCAATATCAGTCCTAGCCTGATTTGCAAGTGTTTTAGCTTGCTGGAACAAAGTATTTCTTCTTTTTGAGAAGCTAACAGCGCGGGCTTTCTCAGAGCCAATCAACTTCATTTCAATCTTTTGCTTACCTTTTCTGGCTTCGTTTCCCATTGAAAAGAAAATAACTAAAGAAGAAAATACGATGTTTTGGCTAAGCAATTTTGAGAGAAAAGCTTGTCTAATTTATAGTAAATGTATCACATGTATTGACATGCTTATTTAAGATTTGCAGATTACGAGCCAATTGTTGTCACATGTATTGTTATGTTTATTTGTTGTTTTCACATTATGAATTTATTTGTTACGTTTATTTAGTGTATTCACATTATATGAAACATTACGTGATTACCATGATTCTCAACAAAAGATGTCTTCTTATTTATTCCACTACAATTGCAAAGTAATAATATTAAATAAAATCTACAAATAAATGAAAACTAAATTGTTCTTTTTATTTAATGTTTTCATATCATCGGTCTATTTGTCATGTTTATTTAGTGTTTTCATATTACGAGTCTATTTGTCATGAAGTTGGTCACATTTATGTAGTGTATTCACATTATGTGAAGGAAAAAGGGTCAAAAAATACCCTCGAACTATTTGAAACGGGGGAAAATACCCCTTCGTTGGGTTTTGGCTCAAAAATACCTATCCGTTAATTTTTTGGCTAAAAAATGTCCCTCAATTATTTTTTGGCTCAAAATATCCCCCTCTAATGGAAACAAAAATTGAACCAAAAATACCCCCGAACTATCATAAATGAAGCAAAAATGCGCGCTTGTTAGATTTTGCTTCAAAAATACCCCTACTTTAAAATTTTTCAAAAAAAAAAAAAAAAACCTCTCTGTGATGAAAATGACACCATGTTTAGGGACCCAAGAGGTTTGCTCCTCAGATGTTAAGTCTAAATCTAGCCTTTTCATGTCGAAAGGGACTGTCATTTCACTTGCAAGCGTCTCAAAAAGTTGATCTCTGAATGATAACACTGATTCGTCCTTGTTATTATCATTTCCTCCTCCTCAAATTAGTTTCTCGAGCTCAATAGAATCTAATTCTGTAAATTTTCTGAATCTACAAAGCTTGTGTAGAAATTGTTGTGCTCATGTTAGTAATGTAACACAATCAACGTAAGTTATCATTTTCAAGAAAAAATTCAATTGCAACTATAAACAAAGCAATTTTTTAGTTTAGTAAGATTCCAGACTACTCAAAGTCTGACAAGAATTGATTTGAAGATGGCTTGGAGTTAAATTTTTAATGGAAGATGGATATTTTAAATAATAATTTTAGAATTTTAACAGAGGGATAATTTTTAGTCGATAACTAACGAAGGATATTTTACTCCATTTCTAATGGTTAAGGGGTATTTTTGACCCTTTTTCGTATTAGAGAGGGGGATATTTTTGAGCCAAAAGTTTAACGGAGGGGTATTTTTGAGCCAAAAGTTTAATGGAGGGGTATTTTTTCTTCATTCCAAATAGTCCGGGGGTATTTTCGATCCTTTTCCCTTATGTGAATCTATTACAAGATACAAGGAATTTCAACAAAAATTGTCTTCTTATTTATTCCACTGCAGTTGCAAAGTAATAATATTGAATTAAATCTAAAGACAAATGAAAAATAATAATGGCTTTAAGTTATTTACATATATATAATATTAATTTAGAAGGAGAGCCTTGAAGCAACGGTAAAGTTGTCTCTGTCCAACCTATAGGTCACTACTATGAGCCATGGAAGCAACTACTAATGCTTGCAATAGGGTAGATTGTCTACATTACACCCCTTGGGTTGCAACCCTTTCTCAACCCTACTAACACGGGATGTTTTGTGCATCGAACAATCATTTTGTTGTATAATGTTAATTGTATGCTATGGAAAAAAAGGAAATATGTGAAATAGCTGGTTTTATTTGTTATTTACATGTACATTTTCTCCTAATGTGAGTCGAGGAAAAAATCTCGACAAATCCAACTCTGCAAAAGCTTCTAAGATGATTTTACACCTCTAATTAGTTTCATTTACTGTTACTTTTAATATTGTGTAGCTTAATAGACATTGTTGAACTGATTATTTCCCTTTTTTGACATCATCTTTTTTTGTTTGATTATTATTTTCAATATTTCCTTATTAAGTAATATCAACAATTGTATGCCTATTAACGAAAAATTCATGGTGCATACATTATAACCCAGATAAAATTGTGCTCCCTAATAAACTTAACTATAACTAAATTATTCCATATAAAATACATATGCCTTGTATATATTCCATCTGAAATACACAAGTTACGGCTAAACACCTAATCCATTTCAATACTAATCCTAGATTATACTATGTTGTTGTTATCTAAAAATTGCTCAACCAAAACATCATATTTTCTTCTTTAGTTGTTTTCTTTTTCAATGGAAAACAAAGCCAGAAAAGGTAAGGAAAAAAAAATTAAGTTGATTAGCTATGAGAAAGCCCGCGCTATTAGCTTCTAAAAAAGAAAACATACTCTGTTCCAACAAGCTAAAAAGCTTGCAAATCGGGCTAAGGGCAGATGTTGGTATTATGCTTTTTTTCACCTAGTGGAAAACCATGTTCTTATGGTTCCACAAGCATAGAAACAATAATTCATAAATATTTTGATATAAAACTAGAGGATCGCCAACGTAATTATGTTGAGGGAAAATCAGATGGCTGCACGGAATTGGAAAATCTCCGTAAAGAATTAGAAGCATGGAATGAGAAAGAAAAAAATCAAATACTAATGTATAAGATTATGCACCCGAGGTCAGAAGTACCTCCGGACAAATACATGGAGGAGCAGAAGCTGGCAATCAAGTTGCGGTTGGAGAAAGTTTTAGAAGACGCAAGAAGCGCTATTCAAGCTGAGCATCTCAAGCTTGATTTGAATGTTGATCCTGAGCTAGAAGAGGAGTAAAGTTCTTGAACTCATAATATCATGGTGTGAGTAATTAGAGTTCTTGAAAAATATGCATGGAGAAGACTTTTACCAGTGATTGAGTCCTCTAATATAGTGAATTTCTTTCTTTTCTATTAAGTCACATGTTAGTCTTCGATCATTGATTTATGAGATCTTAGACCACAAATTAGAAGGTTATAGAGTTTTTATGTTATTAAGTCAGTTTTTTTCGCAAGTTTCATCTTTAGTCTTTAATTATTCTTTGTGTTTTCTAGATTGGTAAATCAATTGAAATCTTTTATTGAACTAGTGAACAATGTAAAGCTGATGGAAAAAAACCTCGTATAATCATCGATTTTCTTTTTCTATTTCCATCTCTAGCTAAAGGTGTAGAGATGAAGAAGGAAAAGTATTTTAGACTTATCTTTTACTCATACTGTGCGGAGCACTATATACAATCAATACACCAACATTAACTCCTAAATTATATGAGTATACAACTATAAAATATTTACCTAAAATACAGCTATAACTGATAACTAATATATATCTAATTATGCACAAATAAAGGAAAGAAGATCTCTACAATTATAGAACACACAAATAAAGGAAAGAAGATCTGTACAATTACAACACAATAAATCATGCCCCAATACACCCCGACAAGTTGAAGGTGCGATCAATAACCTTTAACTTGGACAAATGTTGATGGAAAAGTAGACGAGGAAAAGGCTTTGTAAGTGTGTCTGCAAGTTGATCAGTAGCATATAAATGTTGAACGAGCACCTATTTTCTCTGCACTTAATCTCTAACAAAGTGAAAATCAACTTCAATGTGTTTCATCCTATTGTGTAGAACCGGAATTTGACAAAGATAAGTAGCACCAACATTATCACAATAGATTATGGGTGGATCAGGCAGCTGCACATGTAGTTCTATAAGAAATTTTTGAACACAATTGACCTCCGCAAGTGCTGACGCTACTGCACGATACTCTGCTTCAGTGGAGGATCGCGCAACAGCGTGTTGCTTCTTGGATGACCAGCTAATAGGATTTGCACCAAGGTACAGGATATACCCAAATGTTGAGTTTCTGTCATTAATGTCACTATCCCAATCGGCATCCAAATACATGAACAACCCAGGATGTGTTTTGCTCGATCTGTAAGCCATGATTTTTGGTATGCTGGAGGTATCGTTAGAGTCTCTTAACACAAGACCAGAGTGTTTGTGTAGGAGCATGCATGAATTGAGATAATTTATTAACTGTAAAGCTTATATCTGGTATGTTGAATCACAGGTATTGGAGCTTACCCAGTACTTGACGATACAAAGTGGCATCCGCCAAAGGTGTGTCATCCTTTAAGGATAGTGAGGCAATGGAATTCATGGGAGTTGTAACAGGTTTACACTCAAGACATTTTATGGGCAACAAGAAGATCAGAAATATACTTGGCCTGAGAAAGAACAATCCCTTCTTTAGTGCGGAGAACTTCAATACCCAAAAAGTAATGGAGATGTCCAAAGTCTTTGAGAGAGAATCTGGCCGAAAGAACCTGGATAGTTTTCTTGATCATCTCTGAGTTTGATCCAGTGATAACTATGTCATCCACGTAAACAAGAATGTAGACCAGTGCTCCATTTTGATGACAAATAAATAGAGAAGAGTCAGAGTTATACTTTTGAAAGCCAATCTGAAGCAAGAATTGCTTTGACTCAGAGTACCAGGCACGAGGGAACTGCTTGAGTCCATAAATTGTTTTCATTAATTTGCACACATAATGAGGAAAATCAGGATGAGCATACTCACGAGGTTGACACATATAAACGTCTTCTTCAAGGTGTCCTTAAAGAAATGCCTTATTCACATCCAGATGGTGCAAATGCCAATTGTGTTGAACTGCAAGAGACAAAATAAGTCTAACAGTAACTGGTTTTACCACTAGACTGAATTTAGAGTGATAATTGACACCTGGTCGTTGTGTGAAGCCTTTTGCAACTAATCGAGCTATATACCTGTCAACACTTCCATCTGATTTGGTTTTGATATTATAAAGCCATTTGCAGTCAACAACATTTTGAGAAGATGATGGTGGTACAAGCTCCCATGTCTTATTGTTCATCAATGCCTCAAACTCAACTTTCATCGCTTCTCTCCAGTATACACTCGTTTTGGCTTTGGTTATAAGTAGTGGAAAGAGGTTCAGTTAACGAAACTGCAAGATAATCAAATGGTTGCTTAGGTTTGGTGATATTATTTTGTGAACAAGTAACAGGTCGGTGAATGGGTGGTTGTTGGGTATGTGCGGAAGCTGTGGTAGAGGATTGGTTGTGATCGTGAGATGGAATGGACAAGGAGGGATTTGGTGTAGGTATAGATAAAGGGGCTGTCTGGATGTGCCGGTTTAGGCGTTGATACTGGATTAATGGTTGTGTGGTGGGTGGGACAACAGTAGGCAGTGCGGCCCAATCTGAGACGGTGGTTGTCGTTGGCACTACTGCTGAAGATGAACCTACAGTAGAGGTCGCAAACAGTTCTGGAACAACCTTGATTAGTTGGAGAATCTCATAACCCACTGGAGGCACATTTTGACACTAGGTTCAATTGACTCTTTGTACAAGATATCCCACTCTAACTTCGAAATTCTTGTCTTTTAAAAGACGAAAATATATCAAAAAATGGAATAACATCTCGTGAAATATATAACACGGATGGTTGTGATGGGTATTAGAATAGCCCAAGTAAACACAAGGGGTGGACTTAGGTTCCAGTTTGTGTTTGGCATATGGTTTAAGCCAAGGATAACATAGGCAACCAAAAGTACGAATGGATTGATAATTTGGAATTTCTCCAAATAATCGGTACGGAGAATCATAATGAAGTGTGCAGGTAGGCAGCCTATTAATCAAGAATGGCTTGTTGACAAGCAAAGGACCAAAATACTGGAGGCACGGAGGCTTGGTGTAAAATAGTTTGTGTAGTTCCGATGATGTGTCGATGTCTACGTTCAGCCATAGCTACTTGTTGTGTTGTGTATAGTGTTGATACAAGGTGTTCAATGTCATTGGTGTGAAGATATGACTTGAGATCTTCAAACTCACCATCGCCATCAGTGTAGACTAGAGTATTTTTGTATGACAATAATTTTCAACAAAAGGTTTAAATTTAGAGAAAATTGTTTGGACCTCACTTTTATTTTTAAGCGTGTACAACCAAATTTATTTTGTAAATTGATCAACAAAAACTACATGATATAATTTTTCGTCAATTGACAAAATAGGTGATGGGCCCCATACATCAATGAAAAAAATTTGTAATTGTTTTTTGCTCATCAGATTATTCTCAAAAAAAGGTCGCCGATGGATTTTATTTGAACAGCAGGAAGTACAATGATCAACCATTTCAGAATATGAAACTGGAATTGAAAACTTTTGCATGAGTGTTTTAAGCACTCTTTTATTTGGGTGTCCTAATTTTCTATGCCAGGATTGTTGAGATTCAGCTATATAGGTTTGGTAGCTCAGATTGCACTGGGATGCTTCTACAAGCCACTCATTAAGTCCTTTATTCTGGCCTCGTGCCAACGATGCCCCGTACTCAGATCCTATACAAGAAAATCAAAAGGAAAAAATTCTATGGATGTCAGATTATTTTTGCAAAATTTACACACATTACGTTTGATCTCTGGTGCACACAAAGTATTTGAAAGATGAAACTTCTATTTGAAGCATTTATTTGAACATGACCGGTGTGAATTATAGGAATTTTAGTGTAGTCATTCGATCGTTGAAGATTTTGAGAATCAATAGTTATATGATAGAATCCTCCTGAATCGACAACTCAAGGCATGGAAGCAAAGTTTTCTCTGGCTTCCAAGTGATTGTGGGAGCATGAACGACACACATTGGCATTATGGTCGATGCGACCACATAGTCAACAAATTGGACGACTTTTTGGAAAGCTGTTGGATGCCAATTTGCTGATGGGGGCTGGAGCATTCATTGGACACCAATTTGGTGATGAGGAGGTTGGTGCATATTGCCGCTTGGGATGTTGTGAATGCGAGGGTTGTCCTCTT
>JAPFFP010046396.1:0-11008 GCA_026153255.1 Solanum medicagineum
TTTTCTGTGCAGGTGGCTTAGTTAATAAAACAAAGGAAACTCTGCCGAAATTTCTGCAGATTTTCAGTTTAGGTAAATGGGATGTTCATGTATATGCACGGGTAGGTGTCCCTATCGGGCACTAGTCACGGCCCTCGGTGGGCTGTGACAATTTTGATGTCTACAGCTAAGCCTCACAGATCTAATAACAAGAACTCATTGCATTGTCATTAATGAAGCCTCTTATTTTAACATTTTATATTTACCATTAGATTTGTCTTCAATTTCGGATCATGCAATATATTATGATGCAGTGAAAGACAATCAATTACTTTATGTTCAACCACAAACCTGTCCTAGTTCAGCTAAAGAAAGATGTGTTGTAACACCTGTGAAATTACTAAAACGCACCAAAACTTTATCATGCGCACAACATATCTTTCCAAGCTCTGATGGAAAATTCGAGACCGGATTTGCGGATTAGTGCGAAGAACTGAGTCGGAAAATGGTCTCAACTTGGCCTTATAGCGCAAAAACGCGAATTATAATTTCTAAAGATGGCTTAAAATAGTGAGATTTTCGCGCCCCTTCCACGACGCGGAGTGGACACGACACCACACTTGGTCTTTTTTCGAAAATTTCTGAAAAACTGAGAAAACGCGAAAAGCGCAAATTTGCACAAGTGCGTGTCGCGCACTAGTGTACGAGATGCAAAATTTTTCTGTTTCAATTTAGGAAGGGAAATTTCGTCTTTCCCGATATATGTTTCCCAAGTCGGTTCTAAAACGTAAATTGATACAAAAGGGTTTAGACCCATTACTTTTCGAAGGTTTTTACGCTAAGTCTAAGAGAGAAAAAGGAGAAACAAGTGAGGGTTTGCAGAGAAGATTCGATTATTGAAGAGATCTTCATTTCCAGATATGTAAAAGCTACCCAAAAGCATGGGATTGTTCTTCCATGTGCCCAAGATAGCGTTAGGATGTATAATTGATCCTTAAAAAGTCTTAAAATTGTGATTCTTGAAAGTTTTCTTGATTTTTAGCATGTAATTCTTGAATATTATCTTGAGTTCTTGATTTTATGCTTTAAACTATACTTTACATCCTAAATTGATGATCATCACGTACAATATTTTCTGTATAATCTTGATTACTATGTGATTATAATTTAACCCTTGCAAATTCTCTATGTAACACTTGAATAATGAACTTAAGGGGATGTCTAGAGCCTTGATTGTCTAAATGTGATGTTTGATTGAGTCTAAATCCTGCGGTGATGAGTGTTGATGACTGTGATGGCTAAAATTATATTGATAGAGTTGAATGAACATAATCCCTTGAAATTGGAAAGATTGTCTTGCCCGTAGAGTTTGAGTGATAGGAATCCTGGATGAGTTGATGGTCTTATGAGCATGTTGAGTCCTGAGAGGAGTATTGAGCTCCGAAAATGAGTAAGAGTGAGTCTCACTCGCACCCATTACCTACATGGCCAGCGTAGCAGAGGATTGGACCATGAGAACAGATGTTTCCTTAGTCCTAAAAGAGGATTTACTACTACTATAAACCTCTGATGCACGCCTTTTTATCTCGGCAAGGTACTGGGCAGATGCCGCAATGACATCGCTTTTTTGTACCATTACTAGCTCATAGGTGATGGGTGCAGGTCCTAGAAACTCCCAGATCGGTTTCATGGTGATAGATCTCCGATGTGATGTGATGGTTTGATGTCTGATGGATAGCAAGGTGATGGAGTCTTGTTCCTTACTTTAAGATGAGTTTGAGTGATTTATGGAAGCATGCTATACTGTTTTCTCTTTCATTAGCCCGTTTTACATATATTACATTCCAAGTACTAACTCCCCTCTGGCGCTGCATCATTTTATGATGCAAATACGGTCGATCGAAGACTTCAGCAGCCAATCGTTGAGGTTCTAAGCTTGATTTCAGGCCGTGGTGAGTCCTCCCCAACATCTAGAGGATGATTATTTATTATTTTTATGTTAGTATTTCTTTGATTATGGTACCCATGGCCTGTCATGGTGCCTTCTTAGATGTTAGTTATAGAGGCTTCGTAGATATAGACAGTTAATGGATAGTGTCGGGATGTTTTAATTTCCATTTCCTTTCTTTAACATATTTATTCATATTATCGTTTGTTAGTTGACTAGTGTGTTGAATTTTCTGTTGATGAGTTGATTGAACGACGGCAAAGAGGCTGAGCGGTCCGCTTGGGGGCTAACAATAGTCTCCAAGTGCCAGCTACGCCTAGGGTACCCACTCGGGCATGACAAACTTGGTATCAGAGCACAAAGTTCGAGTATCCTAGGGAGTCTACGAAGCTGTGTCTAATGGAGTTTTGTTTATGGGTGTGTTGCGCACCACACTTCATGAATAGGAGGCTATAGGGTATTAGGAAGTGTTACCCTTCTTCTATGATCTGAGTTCGTTCTATAGAGTTAACTTCTGAAATTCTGCTATTAACTCGTACTCTTTACGCTTACAGAAAATGACGCCAAAGCGAAGAATCGCTCAGAGAGATGCCACTGCTCCCGTCGCTGAGAACACCCAACCAGAGGTTCCGGTTCAGACTGAGACCAAGAGACGAGGACGCCCCGCTAAGACTGCTAAGGTCCCTCAGGCACCCCCAGCTCAGCCCTAGCTAGCTCCCACTACTGAGGCGGAATTCAAAAGAGCCATCACCATGCTGACTCAGTTGGTGGCCTCCCAGGGAAATAACCATGGTTCTCAAGCTCCTAATTCTAGTTTACAAGAGCCTTCAGTTGCGACCCGACTTAGGGACTTCTTGAGGATGATCCCACCTGTGTATACGGGGTCGAAGGTGGAGGAGGACCCCCAGAACTTCATTGACGAAATGTACAAAGTTCTGAGGGCCATATATGCAATCAAGATTGAGGGAGTTGAGCTTGCGTCCTACTAGCTGAAGGACGTGGCTAAGGTATGGTACACTTAGTCGGATAGTGGGAGGGGAGTAGAGGTAAGGATGTGGGGCCTGTAACGTGGGATAAGTTTGAAGCGGCCTTTCCTGATCACTTCTTTCCTCAAAAGTTAAGGGAGGCGAAGTCAGAGGAGTTCGTGAACCTGAAGCAGGGAGGAATGACTGTGAATGAATATAGCCTTAAGTTTATCAAACTATCAAGGTATGCTCCAGAGATGGTGAAGGATATGGGGCAGAGGATGTGGAGATTTGTGTCTGGCCTGGCTAGACATGTGCAGAAAGAGTGCAAGACTGCTTTGCTGATCGCTGATATGGACATCTCCAGACTTACGGTGTACGCCCACCAGACAGAGGAGGATAAGAATAGGGATAGGGAAGAGCATTTGAGAAGAAAGGTGAAGTCAGTGGGACATGAGCCAAGCCCGTAGAGACAGAATAGAGGTGACAAATCCTATTTCCAGAAGAGATCATCACATCCTGCACCTTCGGCAGCAAGTGCGCCCGTACAGCCAAGCATGTATGAGTAGAAATCCAGAGTTACCAGAATCCTAGGACCCCGGGCACCCAATCTCAGGCCAGTGTGACACAGGGCCCAAGGGGAAAGCCACCTTATAGCGCTTGTGGGAAACTCCATCTTGGTAGGTGCTGTCTGGGCATGGATGCTTGTTTCTATGTGGACAGGCGGGTCACTCCCAGCAGGAGTGCCCGAAAAGGAGGCAAGGTGAAAAAAATAATAGGGCTCAGTCTTCTACAGCACCCCAAGCGGGTATCCAATATATATATATATATATATATGTATATATCAGGAGGCCGCACCAGATGTTGTCACAGGTATGCTTCGAGTCTTTTCCCTTGATTGTTATGCATTGATTGATTCGGGTGCCACTTTATCTTTTGTAACTCCTTATGTGGCTAGTAAGTTTGGGGTTCTCCTAGAGTGTTTATATGAACCTTTTGTTGTTTCTATTCCTACCGGGGAGTCTATCCTAGCAGAGAGGGTTTACAAGGATTGTGTGGTGTCTATTTATCATAGGGACACTTTATTTGATTTGATAGAGTTGGAGATGGTTGATTTTGATATAATAATGAGCATGGATTGGCTTTATGCTTGTTATGCTGCTATTGACTGTAGAACCCGGACTGTCAAGTTCAAATTTCCTAATGAGCCTATCTTATAGTGCAAAGGGAGTTCTGCTGTCCATAAAGGCAAATTCATATCCTATCTTAGAGATAAAAAGTTGATATCTAAGGGTTGTATTTACCACCTCATGTGAGTGAAGTCTGATGATGTTGAGTCTCCTACTCTTGAGTCAGTCCCAATAGTGAATGAGTTTCTTGAGGTCTTCCCTGATGATTTTCCCGGAGTCCCTCCTGATAGGGAGATTGACTTTAGAGTGATGTTCTTCCCGAAACCAAATCTATCTCCATTCCACCCTATAGAATGGCCCCTGCAGAGTTGAAAGAATTGAAAGAATTGAAAGAGCAATTGAAAGACTTATTAGAGAAAGGTTTCATAAGGCCTAGTGTCTCACCTTAGGGTGCTCATGTCTTATTTGTGAGTAAGAAAGATGGGTCTTTGAGGATGTGCATAGACTACCGACAGTTGAACAAAGTCACCATAAAGAATAAGTATCCCCTTCCTAGAATAGATGTTCTCTTTGACCAGTTTCAGGGTGCTACTTGTTTCTCTAAGATAGACCTCAGTTCGGGTTACCATCAGTTAAAGGTGAGGGAAAGTGATATCCCTAAGCCAACCTTTAGGACACGGTATGGCCATTGCGAGTTTTTGGCCTGCAGCTTTCACGAGCTTGATGAACAGGGTATTTAGACCATATCTTAACATGTTCGTGATCGTGTTTATTGATTACATTCTGGTATATTTGAGGAATGAGGAGGAGTATGCAAATCACCTTAGAGTGGTTTTGCAAACACTTAAAGATCATGAGGTATATGCGAAATTTTCCAAGTGTGAGTTTTGGCTCAAGTCAGTGGACTTCTTGGGTCAGGTGGATACTCAGAAGATTGAGGCAGTTAAGACCCACTTCTCCCACCGAAATAAGAAGTTTCTTGGGTCTGGCCCGATAATACCGCAGATTCGTTTAAGGCTTCTCTTCTCTGTCAGCCCCGTTGACAAAGCTGACTCAGATGAAGGCCAAGTTTTAGTGGTCTGAGGCATATGAAAAAAGTTTTCCAGAGCTGAAGACGAGATAGACTACAACACCTATGTTGACCTTGCCAGATACGACAGGTGACTTTATGATGTAATGTGATGTATGCAGAGTGGGATTGGGTTGTGGACGTATGCAGAGAGGGAAGGTGATAACTTATGCTTCTAGATAGCTCAAGATTAATGAACAGAATGATACGACTCATGATCTTGAGTTGGTAGTAGTGATGTTCGCATTTAAAATCTAGCGTCACTATCTGTATAGAGTGCATCTGGACGTGTTCACTGACCACAAAAGCTTGTAGTACGTGTTCAGTCAAAAAGAGTTCAACCTGCGGCAGAGGAGGTGGCTGGAGTTGCTCAAGGATTGTGACATGAGCATCCTCTACCACCCAGGTAAGGCTAACTTTGTTGCTGATGTTCTTAGCAGGATGTCTATGGGTAGCACTGCCCATGTGGAATAGGGGAAAAAAGAATTGGCCAAGGAAGTGCATAGATTGGCTCAATTAGGAGTGCAGTTTGAGGAGAACAACGAAGGCAGGTCAATGTTCAGAATAGTTTTGCTTCGTCCTTAGTGTCTGAGGTGAAGGAGAAGCAAGACTACAAACTTGTCTTACTCCAATTGAAAGAAGCGGTTCACAAGCAAAAGGTGATGGTCTTCTCCAAAGGGGGAGATGGCGTATTGAGATACCAAGGGAGATTGTGTGTGCCTGATGTTGATGGTGTTCAAGACAGAATCATAGCCGAAGCTCACAGTGCAAGGTATTCCATTCATCTTGGCTCCACCAAAATGTACCATGACTTGAGGGAAGTCCATTGGTGGAATGGGATGAAGAAAGATATTGTTGAATTTGTTTCCAAGTGACCCAATTTCCAACAGGTTAAGGTTGAACATAAGAAACCTTGTGGGTTAGCTTAGAACTTTGAGATTTCGGAGTGGAAATGGGAGGTGATCATCATGCACTTCATCACGGGCTTACCAAGATCCAAAAAGTAGCATGACTCTATATGGGTAATTGTAGATAGGATGACTAAATCAGCCCACTTCTTGGCGGTGAAGACAACCTATAAGGCTGAAGAGTATGCCCGACTTTACAATTGGGAGATTGTGAGGCTGCATAGGGCTCCCTTGTCTATCATCTCAGACAGAGAATCTCAAGTCACCTCCTAATTTTGGAGATCTTTCTAGAAGGGATTGGGTACTAAGGTGAATTTGAGTACCACTTTTCACCCTCAGACGGACGTGTAGGCAGAGCGCACTATTCAGTCCTTGGAGGATATGCTGAAGGCATGTGTTATTGACTTCAAAGGAAATTGGGATGATTATTTACTACTGATTGAGTTCGCGTACAATAACATCTATCATGCCAGCATCCAGATAGCCCCGTATGAGGCATTATACGGGAGGAGATGTAGATCCCCGATCGGCTGGTTTGAGGTGGGTGAGGCTGAGTTGATTTGGTCTGGCCTCGTACACAAGTCTACGGAGATGGTGAAAGTCATACGGGAAAGGTTGAAGACAGCCCAGAGTCGCTAGAAGTCATATACAGATGTGAGAAGAAGAGACTTGGAGTTCGAGGTAGATGATTGGGTGTACTTAAAGGTGTCACCTATGAAGGGTGTCATGAGATTTGGTAAGAAGGGAAAGCTGAGTCCTCGTTACATCGAACCATACCAGATTGTGAGAAGGATTGGGAGGGTTGCTTATGAGCTAGACTTGCTTTCCCAGCTAGATGGAGTTTACCCAGTGTTTTATGTATCCTTGCTGAAGAAGTGTTTGGGGGATCCAGCTTTAGCAGTTCCTATGGAGAGTACGGGTATGAAGGATAGCTTATCGTACGAGGAAATCCCAGTCCAGATCCTTGACTGACAGGTTCGTAAGCTGAGGAATAAAGAGATAGCCTCTGTTAAGGTCCTATGGAGGGATCAATTTGTTGAGGAAGCTACATAGGAGGTTGAGGAAGCGAGGAAACTCAAATACCCACATCTATTCGTGCCAAGTGATGATAATGTTGAAGGTAAATGTCCTTATTCATATTAATCCTGAGTATTCTTTTCCATTGAGTTGATGCCTTGTTTTATTCCAATTCCAAGTCTAAGACAAAGATCAATAGATGGATAGTGAGAGTTCAAGTGTCCCTAAGTGAGGAATGAGATGAATTCTGAGTTTATTCGAGTCCCGTTCGACCTTTACTCATCATTCGAGGACGAATGATTCCAAGGGGGAGATGATGCAACACCCTTTGAAATTACTAAAACGCCCATAAATTTTATCATGCGCACAACGTATCTTCACAAGCTCTGATGGAAAATCTGAGATCGGATTTGAGATAAGTGTGAAAAATTGAGTTGAAAAATGGTCTCGACTCGGTCTTATTACGCAAAAACGCGAATTATAATTTTTCAAGAGGGCTTAGAACAGTGAGGTTTCCGCGTTCCTTCCGCGACTTGGAGTGGACGCGGAACCACACTTGGTCTTTTTCCGAAAATTTCTGAAAAATTGAGAAAACGTGAAAACGTGCAAATTTGCATTAATGTGTGTCATGCACTAGTGTATGAGATGCAAAATTTTTCTGTTTTAATTTGGGAAGGACAATTTCGTCTTGCCGGATATATTTTTACATTCCCGGGTTGGTTCTAAAACATAAATTCATACAAAAGGGTTTAGACGCATTACTTTTCAAAGGTTTTTACGCTAAGTCTAAGAGAGAAGAAAGAGAAACAAGTGAGAGTTTCTAGAGAAGATTCGAATCTTGAAGAAATCTTCATTCCAGGTATAAAAGCTAACCAAAAGCACGGGATTATTCTTCCCCCAAGATAGAGTTAGGATGTATAATTGATTCTTAAAAATTCTTAAATTGTGATTCTTGAAAGTTTTCTTGATTTTTAGCATGTAATTCTTGAATATTATCTTGAGTTCTTGATTTTATACTTTAACCTATACTTTACATCCTAAATTGATGATCATCATGTATAATGTTTACTGTATATCTTCATTACTATGTGATTATGATTTACCTTGCAAATTCTCTATGTAAACACTTGAATAATGAACTTAGGGGGATGTCTAGAGCCTTAATTGTCTGAATGTGATGTTTGATTGAGTCTGAGTCCCGAGGTGATGAGTGTTGATGATTGTGATCGCTGAAATTATACTAATAGAGTTGGATGAACATAATCCCTTGAAATTGGAAAGATAGTCTTGCTCGTAGAGTTTGAGTGACGGGAATCCTTAATGAATTGATGGTCTTATAAGCATGTCGAGTCCTGGGAGGAGTATTGAGCACCGAAAATGAGGAATGAGTCTCACTTATACTCATTGCCTACGTCGCCAACATAGCAGAGGATTGGACCATGAGAACGGATGTTTCCTTAGTACCAAAAGAGGACTTACTACTATTATAAACCCCTGATGCATGCCCTTTTATCTCGATAAGGTACTAGGCGAATGCTGAAACGACATTGTACCATCACCAGCTCATAGGTGATGGGTGTAGGTCCAAGAAACTCCCAGATAGGTTTCATGGTAATAGAATTCCGATGTGATGTGATGATTTGATGTCTGATGGATAGTAAGGTGATAGAGTTTTGTTCCTTACTTTGAGATGAGTCTGAGTGATTGATGAGAGCATGTTATACTGTTTTCCTTTTTCTTAGCCTGTTTTACATATAGTATATTCCACGTACTAACTCCCCTCTGGCGCTGCATCATTTTATGATGCAAATATGGTAGACCGAGGATTTTAGCAGCTTGATCGTTGAGGTTCTGAGCTTGATTTCAGACCGTGGTGAGTCCTCCCCAGCATCTGGAGGATGATTATTTATTTATTTTTATGTTAGTATTTCTTTGATTGTGGTACCTATGGCCTGTCATGATGCCTTCTTAGATGTTAGTTATAGAGGCTTCGTAGACTAGACGATTAATGGATAGTATCGGGATGGTTTAATTCCCATTTCCTTTCTTTAAGATATTTATTCATATTATCTTTTGTTAGTATACTACTGTATTGAATCTTCCGGTGATGAGTTGATTGAACGATGGCAAAGAGGCTGACCAGTCCACTTGGGGGCTAGTAATAGTCTCCGAGTGCCAGCCATGCCTAGGGTACCCATCGGGGGCGTGAAATGTGCATAAGCAAAAGGTTATAGATTTTTCTAAAAGGGGAGATGGTGTATTGAGGTACTATGACATATTGTTTATTCCCGGTGTTGATGATATTCGAGAAAGAGTCATGACAAAAGTTCATAACTCTAAATATTCCATCCGCCCAAATTCTACTAAAATTCATGTACCATGATTTGAGAGAAGCCTATTAGTGAAGTGGAATGAAGTGAGGCATTGCAGACTTTGTTTCTAGGTGCCCAATTGTCAACAAGTCAAGGTTGAGCATCAGAGGTTGTGTGGCGTGGCTGAGAATTTTTTGATGCTCGAATGGAGGTGTGAGATGATCAATATGGATTACATTATATGTTTACAGTGGTCTTGTAGGCAGCATGGTTCAACTTAGGTGATCGTGGATAGAATGACCGAATCAACCTATTACTTGCCAGTTAAGACTACTGATACCATAGAGGATTATATCATATTGTATATTTGAGAGATTGTCAAGTTGCATAGAGTTCCCTAGTCCGTCATCTCAGATAAAGGAGCTCAATACACCGATCAATTTTTGAAGTCATTTAAAAAAGGTCTAAGTTCAAGAATGAATCTTAGTACTGTGTTTCAATCCCGGGCAAATGGATAAGAAGGGCATATGATTCAAATCTTGGAGGACATATTGAGGAGCTGCGTCATTAACTTCAATGGTAATTTGGATTATCACTTGTTTCTTATAGAGTTCACTTACAATAACAGTTTTTATTTGAGTATTTCGATGAATCCTTATAAAGCTTTTTATGGACGGAGATGTAGATTCTCTATTAGTTGATTTGAAGTCGGTGAAGTTGAGTTTATTGAAAAAGAATTAGTTCACCAGGCTATGGAGAAGATGAAGATCATCAAAGAAAGATTGAGGACTATACATAGTCACCAAAAGTCCTACACTAATGTTAGGAGAAGAAACTTAAAGTCGAGGTAAATTATTAGATATACTTGAAGTTTCATCTATGAAGGGTGTGATGAGATTCAGGAAGAACAAAAATCTTAATCAATGTTACATTAGTCCTTATCTGATTGTGAAAATAGTTGCTAATTTAGCATATGAGTTGAAACTACTACCAAAGTTGTAGATACTCATTGTTTCATATTTCAATGCTTAAGAAGTATTTGTGAGATCCGTCCTTGATTGTTCCTATTTAGAGTGTTGGGGTAAAGGTTAGTTTGATCTATGAGGATATTCCAATCTAGATCCTTGATCGTCAGATTTGCAAGTTGAAGACCAAAGAGGCTGCATCTATTAAGACTTTGTGCAAAAATCAATTTGTTGAAGAGGTTACATGGATGAGGAGGAGGATATTAAGGCTAAATATCCTCATTTCTTTGTGCCTTCCAATGAAGATGTTGATGGTAATAACCCTTTTTCCTATCCTTGTATGAATGTCTATTCTGAGTTTCACTATTTGATATTTATTCTTAAGTCATGGTAGTTGATAGTTTGATTGTTTAAGTGTTAAGTTCTTGAGTCAGAGTAGCTTATTTTAAATTGTAATCAAGCAAGTAAACAATAACAACAATAACATACCCAGTGGAATTCCATAAGTGGGGTCTGGAGAGGATAAAACGTACAGAGACCTTACCATTACCTCATAGAGATAGAGAGGCTGGTTTCGGATTGTAATCAAGCAAGTGAAAAATAAAAAATAAGTGATCAAGTAAAAAGACAAGAGAGAGCAACATAAATAGTTACTAGAATATACCTACAAGAAATATTATGTATACAAATTATAAAATTAAAAGAATTTTTTTCT
>JAPFFP010046398.1:0-11006 GCA_026153255.1 Solanum medicagineum
TCAACTTAAATGTACACTCCGACCACAATTAAGCACCATGAACTTACTTCGACTTAATTAATTTACGGGGTCTAACATCCTCTCCAAAATCATGCTTGTTGTAATAATTTTTTGTGATGGTTTTTGTAATGCAAAAGAACATAACGATTTCGACAATTTAATTTTTGTATAACGACAGTTCATAATTATCATAATGATCTTAAATATGGAAATTTTTTAAGCCGCAATAATCCTTTCTACTTCAGTACTATTGCAACTATTTCAAAAATTGTAATAAAATTGTACAAGTTGCTCAAATGCACATTTGTATTATGACGGCTGCTATAGTTTAGGGAAATTTCCAGAATTCCATGGAATAAAGAAGCTGGAGTTGGTGATCTGTATGGAACACACCGGGATAATAAGGGAAATACCATCATCTTTTATTCATCATCTGCAAGCTAATCTTACAAAGCTAAATCTGTGTGTCATAAATAACCTTAAAAGCTTGCCAGAAGAGATAGGTGATTTAGAAAAGTTGAAGGAGCTTGATGTCAGCTATACGCTAATCTCACGACCTCCATCTTTCATTGTTCGATTGAACAAGCTTTAAAAACTGAATTTTGCAAAAGAAGAATCAAAAGATAAAGCGTGCTCCATATTCCGTCAGGTGAATGAAGCGTTATGCATATTGGAAGGATATGAGTTACTACAATTTAATAGATGGAGGACTTCTGGAAGACATTGGATCTAAGGGAAATAATTTTGAGCATTTTCCTCGAAGCCTATCCCAACTCGATGCTCTTCAATCCTTGGACTTATCAAAATGCAACGAGCTGAAATAGTTGTCAGGTTTCATGGAGATGCCAAATTTGGAGAAATTGGATCTTAGCAAATGTATGGCATTGAAGAGGTTCACCACTCCCTAAGATGTTCTAAAAAACTCATTATGTTAAATTTGCATGCTTGTAGAAGCCTTAAGAAGTTTCCATATGTTAATATGGAATCTCTGTGTCTAGACGACTGCTCTAGTTTAGAGCAATTTCTAGAAATCATCAGAATAATGAAGCCGGAGTTATTGATTAAGATGAAACACTATGGGATAAGGGAAATACCGTAATCTATCATTCATTTGTGTGTCATGGATAACCTTGTATCTTTACCAAGAAGCATTTTGCAAGTTGAAATATTTGGTGAAGGAGATATGTCAGAGTGCTCAAAACTTGAAAGCTTGCCCGAAGAGATAGTGGTTTTGAAAAATTGGAGGAGCTTGATGATGATGGTCACACTCCAATAAGAAAGCAGTCGCAATCAGTAATTAACCTAACCGAGGTTAGGGTCGAATCGATAGGGAATACAGAGCTTAACTACAGGATTTCACAACTAATCATTTCTAGTATCTATAACTAAAATCTCTTAAAAGGGTTTTTTTTTGTGATTCAAAAACAACATAAATAAATGCTAATTAGAATACGAAAAAATGCTCAATCTTGGGAACAACTAGGGAATTGTGTTCCCTATGGTTTATTGACTCAATTACCCTAAATAACATGACTACGATTAGTGAATCACATGCAGGATGATAATTTAGGTTCTTCCACCCCTCTTGTGAAGGTAAAGGTCGAATTTTATCATGGCCGCTTGGTCGGCTACCATGGCCTGCCAAGTAACCATTATCTATTGTCCCAATCAACCTCCCCTTAGTCAGGTTTGGTCGATTAGACGGGAACACATCAACCGAATCCTGTCATCTACTTGCCTTTTCCTATTCGTCACTACCTTAGTCGGGATCGTGATAGTAGGCAGGGTTTGGTGTTGGCCACCACCAAATAACATTAATAACTAAGGGAAATAGACAATACATGCAAAACCCCAATTATAGAAATGCATAAAACCTAGGTCATTTCAAGTCAACTACCCATGGTTCCCACAACCCCAAGTTGTGGGTGCTTAGCTACTCATGGCT
The DNA here is from genome assembly GCA_026153255.1 of Solanum medicagineum. NCBI lineage: Eukaryota > Viridiplantae > Streptophyta > Magnoliopsida > Solanales > Solanaceae > Solanum > Solanum medicagineum. The sequence goes on from JAPFFP010046398.1 coordinate 1,946, forward strand.
AAGATAAAACACACAAAAATGCAAGTAATAGGCATAGTTGAGAATTTTACCAACTCTAATGAAAGTGAAGACTACCCAAATTGCAAACCCACAAGCTTGATAAATTCCAAAGTGTGTAGCACAAGATTTGCAATTTTCTAAAATGAGTTTTTCAAGAAAGAACAAATAACCTACTCTAAAACCTAAGAAAAGCTTCAAAAATATCTTGGAGTAGTGTCTCTGGTCGCTCCTTCAATAACTTAAACTATATATAGTGCGTACAAAATAACCTAAAATTTGCACAGAAAAGACAACTGGCAGCTGATAAGTTTCGCAGTTACGACTCGTAGAGGAACCTACGGGTCGTAGTCGGGGTCTAATATCAAGATTTTGACATCTTGGACTGAACTGATACGACCCATAGGTACAAGTCATTGCTTGGGCTACGACTCGTATGTTGATCTCGTAGTCTTGGTCTTCAGTTTTTTGGTCCAACATTTTGGCTCTCTAATTCTTACTATGAGTCCACCTGTGCGAGTCGCAGAGTGTCTTACGACTCATAGGAGTGACCTTCACTTGGCAGATTTCTAATGTTTGGTCTCTGATTCCTGCAACGACATAACTTACGAATCGTAGTGTGAGCTACGACTCGTAGGTGGGCTCGTATGGCCTATGCTTCAGCAAAATCTGTAACTTTTCTTCAAAATCATGCCAACCTAACTTTTCTGCAAGATTAACACAAAAACACATCAAAACACTAAAAAGTCTCGTTGAGAACTTACAAAATCCCTTGTTTTAGGCACCAAATGTGTTGTATTATGACATCACATCAACACCCTCAACTTAGAATTGTTGCTTGTTCTCAAACGAAGACTCAATCTACACAGACAAAGAGAAATACATAGCAACTAGACTAATGACATATATATCAACTTCTCTGATTCAGGTAGCTAACTACCATTTTCAGAACAGGGCTGAAAAATTATTTAGCAAACAGGAACATAATGGGTACCTGACAATCCAACCATGATAAGCTAAGGAGCATCAACCTTCCACAATCACTGGCATAGTCATATGCTAATCAAGTAGTGCAAATGGCCTCACTAGAAAGAAGTCCCTTATACTCACCAAGCACATTTAGAAATCAGGGACTGAGGAAGCACTCTCACTCTCACAATTGAAATTCATGCACAATGACTAACACCATAAGCTTGCCCTTATACTCATTTTTCAGTTTGGTTCAAAAGTGGATTGAGATCACTTTAGGACTTATTGGCTTGTAACATGGACTCAGGGGGCTTTGGTATGGTATTCCAGGCAAATGGTGACTAAAACCTATCCTTGGACCATGTTTACCAACATTTTTTGCTTTCATACTCTAACCCTTTCACCAACTTCTCCCCTATTTCTCCCCTTTTAAGTTTTTCCCGGGCTTATTCTTTCACTCTTCAGTTGTGCCTTCATTTTCAACTCATTTTTTGCTAATCTTTTCAACTTAAGGTACTCTTTTTCTTTCTTTTTCTTCACCCGGCTCATGATTATTCATTTTCTTTCTTTTCACCTCAACTACCTATCTCATTTTTGTTATTTTACCACAATAAGGGTCACCCTCAACTTAGGATTTTAGCCTAAAGTGAAGTACACAATATCTATACCTTAAACCAGGGCCACCAATGTAGCCACCTTCAACTTAGACTTTTAGCCTCAATCAAGGTTCACATGCTCAAGGATAGATCAGGTCCAATATTAGGGTATTTCATCAAACGAGATGAGGTTAGCAAGGGGTCAACAAAACAAAATATTAGTAGATAAGAAACTCAAACATTTGGAACAAGGGATTCACTAGTTCATTTGATAAGTCATTTAAGCAAAAAGGGCTTACTATTAGAACAAAGACCTAAAATCACTTCAAAATCAACCAATTCACAAAACCAATCTTAGAGTACTAGGGCAAGTTCTGATTCCATGCAATGATATATGAATGCATCAAAATAATCTCACACACACATGGCATTTGCATCCACAATCAAGTATAGACTCACAAATCATGCTTTCAGTCTCAACTTACCTTCACAATATCAAAACAAACATTACCATATACTCCGAAAATGTATGAATGCATCAATAATCACAACCTCAAAAATTTTGAGGGGTACCCAATTTTGCATTAAAAGTTTAAAGAAAATCTAAGAACTATATATATGCCAAAAGATATTATTACTATGCATTTACAAATTATCTATACTTCCTAAGGCATGTCAGTTCAACAGAAAATTAAACATCACAAGAAAAACGAAACACGGCAAAAAAACTTTTGGGATAAAAAAATAGGGGAAGTTATGGACTTGAGGCTACTCAGACTTCAGCTTAATCCATAACTTCCACCACCCTATCAAAAGATGATACTTTGTCCTCAAAGTAAAGACAAAAATAAAAACAAAACACTATAATATAGAAATATATACATACATTCATTAAAAACTAAAAATAAACATCCAAAGTAAAAGTAAAAATAACATCTAACATAAACATGATTAAAACACAACAAAAAATTAACATAATAACAAGATTGTTTGGAAAGAGAATAAAGTATCCAAAATGTCAAGTGAACTGGGGTCAAAAGAAGTCAAACATATTGGTGTTCATGCACTAGTCTTGATCTAATTAGCGGGGTCCTGGGGCTGTTTCTCCTCCTTTGCTGTAGTGCGGGAAGTACCCTCTCTAGGCGGGGTGTGCTGCGCTCTCTCTCTGCATAGCCGCCAACAAAATCAACTTCTGTACCACCTCCTTTGGTATAGGCTCCTCCTCCTGTCGCGACTTCTTCGGGGCCGGCTTTGGGTCAGCATGCTGAAGGGGCCTCTTCCCGCGGGTGTCCAGACGGTCGGTGAGCCAATCAAAAGCCTCATCACCTCCCTGCGCTACCTCTGGGTCTGGAATAGAGGCTGCCAAAAACTGTAATAAATCGGCCCTGAACTTAGCCAACTCATCAGTCACTGCACTCGTGTCGGTAGGCCTAACACCCTTGATCCTCTTCTGGACTCTAGCCTCAAACGCATCGACCCGTGCATCAATCGCTCGGACTCTATCATTAACTAACTCGCAGGCAAATGCCTTCATACTCTCTCGGAGTCCCGAACAGTCTGATCAATCAACGGCCGGACCTGTGCTGATAGCTAACGAAGCCTCGCCTCTGCTATAGTAACCCTACACAATAAAGCCTGAAATGCAACAGTAGAGAAGAGAGGGACAACCTGTAAAGAAGGAGCCGCTGGTTCTGGAGTGATGGATGAAGGTGTCGATTCGATCTCAATGCAGGTGTGGGATCTGTAGTAGTTGGAGTAGTGCCGGTGGTAGCTGGAGTTGAGCCTCGGATTTGAGGCTCTACCGGCAATGGCGCTGGAATAGCTAGAGGAGCTGGTCGTGGTAAGGCCACTAGATTCTTGTCAGCCTTTATTAGGCTGGGATCCATAGTGCAGGTGGCCTCTGCATGACGGTCCTGGTGAGGGTCAATAGGAGCACCTCGTGCACATAGTCGATGAATCATAACTGAAAATGGCAGTGAGGTACTCGTCCGAGCTGCAGCCTCGTGGATCTGCTCGAAAATGATCCGAGCCCAATCTATAGCATAGCCAACTAGGATGCTTCCCAAAAGTACAACCCTCTCGAGGGTGATCACATTATCCGTAAGAGTTGGCCTAATACACAAATGGATAATGGACCACCGGAACTTGGCCCGAAATGAGAGGTGGACTTTTACTATGGGATCTACGTGGTTTGTGACCCATGTCGTCTCAACTCCCTCCTCACAAATCTGGCCAGTGATCCATCATAGGAGCTCTGTCCTAGCCCTGATCTCCTTCCCAATCACCGCTATCCTCATCTTCTAAATATGGCTGTCGTACTCCGTAGTGGACTGAGGGGTTGTATAGGCAGGCCCAAACTGCACTCGTCGTATCGTCTCCTCCGAGATATCCACTCTCTTCCCCCAGACAGTCACTACCTGTAGCTTGAGTTACTTGATTGGCCTTTTGTTCTTTGGTAACCCTCAGCGGAGAGTAGCTAGATAAGTTGCATAAAACTTATGGACTATATAAAGGGCATATTTACCTAGCTGCTACGTAGTCCAATGGAGCCCGTGGTCGTCCAATCCCATATCCAAGTCAGGTACCCTATCTAGCCCCGCTGTGCTCAACCTGGACTCCTCGTGAAATTGCCAGACCGGTATGCCATGCCTCTTATCTTCTAGAACCTGGTCGTAGATCTCTTTCATGCTCGCAACACACCATTTGGGGTCGACTGGGGGCTGAGACTGGGCCTCCTCCTGCTTAGGATGAGAAGTGCTTTCGGACTCTGACTCGGAGCCAGAATGTGTAGGAGTTATCTGAGGTGAACTACTCCCCGAGCCATTTTTCTCTAGTTTTTGTACTTCCTCTTCAGACTGGGAGGCACTTGTAACTTCCATAGGTTCCTGATCAGTACGGGCTCGGGTTTGAGGAACATTGGCCAAAGGGTCAATCCTGACCCTTTGGACTTCAACTGAACCCTCGGACCTCTCAGTCTCAGAAGACTCGTCCACTAGTCTCCACCTGAACGTTTGGATAGCCTCTTGTCTTTGGGCGGCATGATATCTGCAAAACAACCAACAATCCATATGAGCATTAAGACAATTTACTTAACACGCAATAAAGAATAAAACTAAATAAATGAAAAATAAGAACTGATGCAACTGCAAATATGCATACGAGTACAGCTACGACTCATAGGATGACCTACGAGTCATACACTGGCCTCGTAGAACCAGTTGTGCCTTTAAAAATGCTTTCTGATCACAAATACGAGACACAGTTACGACTTATAGGATGGCCCACAAGTCGTAGCCCTGATCTCGTACCTATTTTCAGAAACATTTTCAAACCTCAGCTGAGTCTACGAGACCCTCACTACGAATCGTACCAGGCACTACGAGTCATATGTGGGTCTCGTATGCGGAGTGTGAAGGAATTACAGGTGACTGATGATTGCTACGAGGGACCACTACGACTCGTATAGGAACTTACGAGTCGTAAGAGTGCCTCGTAACTGTGCACAGAACTACCTGCAATGCCTACTCATTCCTCACTTAAGGCAAAAATTCATCACTAAAACTCAACATATTTTATCAAAAGGGAGAAAAGCAAGACTAAACGACACATATTCAACTCCAAACTAACATTGGCAATTCAACACGACCATACACCCATACCATCTAAATTTCAACTCCAATAACCATTCCAATCCCTATGTGAGCAACAATATTGCGACACAAACAAAAAATTTACCAATTTCATATTCATAACCATCCATTCAAAACTCTCAACAAGGCTCAGTTCACAACTCAATTATTTTGAAAGCCAACAAACCCTAGATTACAAGCTTATCTTAGCAAAGCAATGTATGGCATATTCAAGCATGATCAAACTAAACATATACTCATGTAGGGAACAAGCTTATCAATACTAATCTAAAAATGAAATAAAAAAGCTTACCAATTGAGTTGAAAAGTAAACCAAAAGAAGGTGAGATGATTTTCGCGTCAAGAACCTAGGATTTGGTACCCTTTGCCAGAATCTTAGCCGGAAAATGATGTGGGCAGCTGGAATTTTTGGTCGAAGACGTATTTATAGGATTGTAAATGGCTTTCCATGGTGTTTACAGTTAGAAAATGGGGGAATTGGGGTCAAAGATTATTTTGACCCCCTTTTATAACGATTCAGGTCAGGTTTTAAAATGCCTCAGATCGGGGTTACGAGACTCTGACTACGAGTCGTAAGTCGTCCTACGGCTCGTTGGTCCCGGTCTCGTACCTGACCCAACACTTAGCAAAAATTCAAAAATCATACCTGAGCACTACGAACCCTTCTTACGACTCGTAGGGGATCCTACGAATTGTAAGGTTGTCTTGTAGCATATGTGTCAACTTGAGATGCTCATTGATTCCTTATATGAAGCATGATTACGAGTCGTAGTGCAGACTATGTCTCATAGGCCTGCTCATAGGAGCTGGTCCAGGTTCAATTTTTCCAAATCTTCAATTTTTCTAATTTTTACCTGCGCACCAAGTCTCAAAGCACAGTAATCCTCAAAAATATCGCTGTTGCATTATTGTCTCTTAGTTTGATACAAACATTACTTTTACTCTAAGTCTCAAACAAACAAATAATTAGCAAAATGCTTGGGTTGCCTCCCAAGAAGTGCCTTATTTAATGTTGCCGCTCGACTTTGTCATCTTCTTTCATCAACTATCATCAGTGGCCCACACCTCGCTCTTGAACTCATCCGGATGTTTCATGGATTGGCGAATATCAAACTCAAGCTCAGCATCATTCACCCTAAACCGAAGTTGACCCAAATCCATATCCACTAGTGCCCTCCCAATGGCCAGAAAAGGTCTTCCCAAAATAATGGGTACCTCAAAGTCAACCTCGTAGTCAAGGATCATGAAATCCATCGGAAAAATGAATTTATCAACATTAACAAGAACATCTAGCAGGATTCCCTCAAGTTTCTTTATGGTTCGATCGGCCATGAACAACCTCATTCTCGTGGGGGTAGGGGTGCCAAGACCAAGCCTTTTGAAAACGACAAGAGCCATTAGATTGATGCTAGCCCCTAATCGGCCAATGCTCTTGCGAATTCAACTTTACCAATAGTGCAAGGGATGATGAATGCGCCGGGATCCTCACGCTTTTGCACTAGGTATTTGGTCATGATTGCACTACATTATTGGAGCTCTTTTAAGAGCTCTTGGCTCAAAGTGCGTTTCTTTGTTACCAAATCCTTCATATATTTAGCGTATCAGGGCATTTTCTCCAAGGCTTCCAAGAGAGGAATGTTGATGGATAGTTATTTTAACATCGACAAGAATTGCATGAACTTACCATCTTCTTCCTTCTTCTTGAGCCTTTGTGGGAAAGGAGGAGGTGGTTTTGGGATTGATTTGGATTTTTCTTGCTCTCCCACCTCTTGGTCCTCCATTCCCTTACTCCTTGGAGTTCCCCCCTCGCTTTTTACCTTGATATCAATGGCTCTTTCCTCAACTTCATCATCAACAATTGGCATAGGAGGATCCACAGTGCTTTTGCCACTTTGAGTCATCACGGCCATGCAATGCTCTTCATTCTTAGAGTTTTGAATCGTGTTGCTTGGTAAGGTGCCCTTCTAGCGTTGGTTCAACTGTGAAGACATTTTTTCGAATTGTTGTTCAAGTTGCTTGATTGCCACGGAATGAGACTCTATTTTCTGATTTATGCTTGAAATATCGGTCTTCATCCCCTTCAAAGTCTTGCCATGGTGATCCGCCCTCTTCAACAATTTATCGAACATTTCTTCAATCCTTGAACTACTTGATCCTGCATCACAGTTATGTGGTGGTACATAGGGACCATTTCTGTAGCCTTCTCTTATACCCTATTCTGCGTCTGGCACACTCTCTCTTTCATAGTATCCACCCTATTAATTAAAAATATTACCCTTCTCGATTGAAGTTCTGACCTTGACTCTCGGAACCTTATCTCCAATAATTCGAGGTGGATCCTTGGGGATTTTCTGGAAACCCACTGCTTAGTTGCTCACAAAGCATGTATCCTCATCAAAGAATTGATCATCATAAACTGGAGTCTTTGGGAGTTGATGGGTTACCGCTTGCACACTTGCTTGATTTTGTTTTAAAACTAAGTCCATGCTCGTGCGGAGTTGCGCAAGTTGTTCCATGATCTCTTCATTCACCTTTGCTTGCCAATTATTTGTGGCAACTGCACAAGAGATCTTTGTTGTACCCCTCTCACTTTCACCCCATGCTCGGTTGGTCTTCAACACTTATTCCATTCTCTCAGCAACAAGTTCAAACTATTGATCAATAAAAACACTGCCTATGATTGTGTTGGCACATGCTTTGCTATTATCATCAAGTGCTCTATAAAAGATCTCGACCAAAGCATCATCAACAATCTTATGATCGGGGACCATTCTCAAGCATTTGGTGAATCTCTCCCATATAGTTCTAGGAGAGTCTCCATACAATTGCTCAAAGTTGTTAATTTGGTCCTTAAGCTTCAGTTTCTTTGACCTTGGGAAATATCTTTCGAAGAACACCCTCTGTAGCTCAACCCAACTCGTGATGGTACCCGAAGGAAGCTCAGACAACCATATGGCTGCATTTCCAGTCAATGACAATGGAAACACCCTAAATCCAACAATGTCAATAGAAATATTTTGTGTCCCATGACCCTTTTGCATACAAAGACAACATTTTGGAGATGACGGTGGGGATCATCTGACGATAGCCCTGTGAATAAGCCATAATTTTTGAGCATCTGGAGCAATCCACTTGAGACTGCGAACTTAACATTTGCCGGTAGAGGGGGAAGTACTATAGAGCCAGTCACATCCATCGCCATAGGGTTCAGTCGGTATTGGTTCTAACCATAAGCGTTCCCATTGAAGTCCCTGAGCTGTGGTCTGTTATCCCCTGGTGGATTCTTGTCTCCTCTTATATCCTCATCATTCAGATTTATCTCCTTCTCAACTGCAATATATTCATTCACTTGAGCCATTCTTCTAAAAAGTCTATGGATCTCAAAATTTATCAAAGCTAAAGGTTCACCTTGACTCCTTGTGTTGGGCATACAACCTGGCACACCCTGAAAGTAAATTTAAACACAAAAACAAAAGATAAAAGTAAAATACACAAGATTCTAGAAATCAACACTTGAATTAACTAATAGTAAAATCAAATCAAACCTATTTGTATTCCCTGGCAACGGCGACATAATTTTATGATGATTCACGCTCCAATAAGAAAGCGATCATTATCAGTAAGTAACCTAACCGAGGTTAGGGTCGAATCCAGAGGGAATATAGGCTTGACTACAGGATTTCACTAATTATTTCTAGTATCTATAATTAAAATCTCTAAAAAGGGTTTTTTTTTGTGATTCAAAAACGGCATAAAATAAATACTAACTAGTATACGGAAAAATGCTCAATTTTGGGAACAACTTGGGAATTGTGTTCCCCATGGTTCGTTGACTCAATTACCCTAGAT
>JAPFFP010046399.1:0-11005 GCA_026153255.1 Solanum medicagineum
TTCTACTTATATCTTATCTGTTCTTATCGTGATTGTGGTTTGTTTATATATATCGTGAGTATAGTGCTGGGTAGTTGTTACATATTGCTAGAAATTACTGATTACATATTGATTGTGGCTGTATGGCATATTGTTTTGGGTATCTTCCTGTTGTTGATAGTTTTCTGGTTGTTTACTATTTTACTTGTTTACTTGCTAGATGGTTTTTTTTTTTTGAATTTTGTAACTTAGAGAGTTCTTAGTTCTTAGTTACTGGTGTCAGGATCTCATGGTGGACTAAGGTCATGTCATCAGTTGGGGTCAGGGGTTAAGGGTAGGGGTGGTAAGGGAGGCACGGGGTTATTCAATTTAAGGGTTGGGTCGTGGAATATAGGATCACTTACAGGGAAAGCCATAGAGCTAGTGAAGTGTCTTAAGAGGAGACATATTAATATAGCATGTGTCCAGGAGACCAGGTGGGTAGGTACCAAGGCTCGGTATGTGGATGGATTTAAGCTATGGTACTCGGGTGGCTCTAGGGATAAAAATGGTGTGGGTATCCTATTAGACGAGGATCTTAGGGAGTATGCGTTGAGGTTAGGAGGGCTAATGATAGGATGATGTTTATCAAACTCGTGGTTGGTAGATATGTAGTGAACGTAGTTAGTGCTTACGCGCCCCAAGTAGGCCTAGATGAGGAAGTCAAAAGGCTCTTTTGGGAGGATCTGGATGAGGTTGTGCGAGGCATACCGGAGACAGGAAAAATCTTCATTGGGGGTGACTTTAAGGGGCATATCGGGGCAACTACTAGCGGGTTTGAAGGTTTCTATGGAGGCTTTGGTTTTGGGGAGAGCAATGGAAGTGGGACGTCTCTCATGGATTTTGCCAAAGCCTTTGAGTTAGTGATTGCTAACTCGTGTTTTCCAAAGTGGGAAAACCACTTGATTACCTTCCATAGTACGATAGTTAAGACTCAAATAGATTACCTACTTCTCCGAAAGGGCGATAAAAGTCTATGTAAGAATTGCAAGGTTATCCCAAGTGAAAATGTTTCCACTCATCATAGGCTTTTAGTGATGGACGTGGAGATCAAGAGAGAAAAGAAGAAAAAGGTTATGTATGCACAACCAAGGATTAGATTGGAGGCCTTACTCCTGCTCTTTCGCGTGAGATGGAAGAAAAGTTGAGAAACTTAGTGGCGTGGAGTAGTGAAGGTAATGTAAATAGTATGTGGGACACGACTGTTGGTTACATAAGAAAGGTAGCTTCCGAGGTATTAGGGGTTTTGAGAGGGACCGTTGGTGGATTTCAGGACGATTGGTGGTGGAATGATGAAATCCAGGGTAAAGTGAAAGATAAGAAGTTCTCTTACACAGAGTGGTTAGAGTGTAGGGATGAAGATGAAAAGCAAAAGCTTAAGGTAATCTATAAGATGGCCAAGTCAAAAGCAAAGATAGCGGTGACGAATGCTAAATCAGCAGCGTTTGAGTGCCTTTATGAGGAGCTAACTGATATAGGTAGGGACAAGAGATTATATAGGCTCACTAAAGTAAGAGAAAGGAAAGCTCGCGACTTGGACCAAGTGAAGTGCATCAAGGATCAGGAGGGCAAGGTATTGGTGGATGACACTTCCATTAAATTAAGGTGGCTAGCTTACTTTCATAAACTGCTAAATGAAAAAGGAGATAGAGATATTGAGCTGGGTAAGTTGGCACACTCTGAATACCATCGTGATTTTGGGTATTGCAGGCGGTTCATAATTGAGGAGGTAAGACGGACTATTAGTAGGTTGAAGAGGGGGAGGGCGATCGGGCCCGATGAGATTCCAGTAGACTTTTGGAAGAACATGGTCAAGGATGGAATTGAGTGGTTGACTAGACTGTTCAATGCTATTATGAAGGCTGCCAAGATGCATGATGAATGTAGGAAGAGTACAATTGTCCCATTGTACAAGAATAAGGGAGATATTCAAAACTGCAACAATTACAGGGGTATCAAGTTTTTAAGCCACACTCTGAAGGTTTGAGAGAGTGTAGTGGAGATGAGGGTGCGAAGAGTAGTATCTATCTCAGAGAACCAGTTTAGTTTCATGCTGGGGCAGTCAACTATTGAAGCAATTCATCTTGTTTGGAGGTTAGTGGAAAATATAGGGAAAGAAAGGAGAACCTTCATATGGTGTTCATTGATCTCTAAAACGCTTATGACAAAGTCCCAAGAGACGTCTTATGGAGGTGTCTAGAGGTGAAAAGTGTCCCAGTAGCATATATCAGGGTGATTAAGGATATGCATGATGGAGCCAAAACTCAGGTAAGAACGGTGGGAGGAGACTCTGAGTATTTTTTATGTTGAGATGGGACTCCATCAAGGATCTGTGTTGACCCCTTTCTTGTTTTCCTTGGTGATGACTCGGACTAAAGTTAATGATAGGTTGGAGGCTTGGAGACACGCCTTGGATTCCAAAGGATTCAAATTGAACAGGACCAAAATTGAATATTTGGAGTGCAAATTCAGTGTTGAAATGGATGAAGCAAACTCTAATGTGAGGCTTGCCACTCAACCTATCCCCAAGAGGGAAAACTTTAAGTATCTGGGGTCTATTATCCAGATTAGTGGAGATATCGACGATGATGTCACACATCATATTTGGGCAGCATGGACTAAATGGAGGCTTGCCTCTAGAGTTTTGTGTGACAAGAAGATACCACCTAAACTCAAAGGTAAGTTTTACAGAGTGGTAGTTAGACCATCATTGTTGTATGGAGTGGACTGTTGGCCAATTAAAAAGGCACATGTTTGGAAGATGCATGTCGCAGAGATGAGGATGTTAAGATGGATGTGTGGTCATACCAGGAGTTACAAGGTTAGGAATGAGACCATTCAGAAGAAGCTAGAGGTGGCTCCGGTTGCCGAAAAGATGAGGGAAGCTAGACTGGGATAGTGTGGACATGTGCAGAGAAGTAGTACCGATGCTCCTGTTAGGAGGTGCGAGAGGTTGGTTTTGGGAGATACTCGGAGGGGTAGAGGTAGACCGAAGAAGTACTGGGGGTAGGTGATTAGACATGATATGACGGAACTTGATCTCACTGAGGACATGACCTTAGATAGAAAGAAGTGGAGGTCGCGAATTAGATTAGCAAGCTAATGGTAGGATTAGGTGTTTTTATCATGTGTTCGCATTATCTGTCGTATTATGTGTTAGTTTTACCTTATTTACATATTGTCATGTGCTATTCATGATTAGTCGCTCCTTCTGTTCCCTTCCCTTCCTTTTTGTCATATCTAGTTCTTTCTGCTTACGGGTTTTGAGATGAGGGTTGCCAGGAAGTAGCCTCCCTACTTCTATGGTAGTGGTAAGGTCTGCGTACATTCTACCCTCCCCAGACCCACTTATGGGATTTTACTGGGTATGTTGTTGTTGTTGTATTAACAACCTAGTGCTCTGGTACAAAGTTTGTCATGACCCAAGCCTAGGTCCTAGATGTGACACAGCGAATGAGGAACCAGAAGGGACCCCAATGAAGCCTCTTAACATATCATTACACATCTTTGTCACGAAAGCAATTAAATAACAATAAAAGAGTAGAAATAAGGAAACACGGGCCTAAGAGACATCTTTCATATCATAAAGTATCAAAAGAGTCAAGGGAGTCAAAGCTTAAGCATCATTACACATCTTTTCCAACAACACCTCTAAACATAGAACTTAGCGGGGGCCAAGACAAGCAACCGGGCTCACCTACATAGTCAAAGCATACAATAAAGAAAAGAGAGTCCATACGTAGCATAAATAAAGAGAAGTATGTCCTCAAAGTTGACGATTCACCAACTTGCTTTGAGAGATATCACACTAGCCACGTAAAGGAGGTGGATGATCAAGTGGGGCTCCGATTCTTACATGGTAATATCATGTAGGCATAGAGTATACATTAGTACATTTGAATGTACTAAGTATGTTGGATGAATGCAATAATAGATAAGCAACATAGTCAAAATGAATAATTAAGTAATAGATGATAGTATAACAATATGATATGCATGAATGATACTTGAAGTAGGCATGCTTATATATAGAACATATTACATGTGTAGGACTAGACCATCATCATAGACCAAGCAACTCAGAACTTGGAATCTAAGGTAGACCACCCCGTAGAAGTGATTGAGGTTCCAACCCCTTAATTGGTTGATGGCCTACCAACTGCATCCAAGGTGATTGAGGTACCAACCCCTCAATTGGTTGATCGCTTACCACCCCCATCTAAGGTGATTGAGGTACCAACCCCTCAATTGGTTGATGGCTTACCATCCCCATCCAAGGTGATTGAGGTACCAACCCCGCGATTGGTTGATGGCTTACCACCCCCATCTAAGATGATTGAGGTACCAACACCTTAATTGGTTGATGGCTCACCAACCCCCATCTGGATGATTGAGGCATCACCCCTCAATTGGCTATGGTCAACTCACAACATAATACATACTTCTCATGAAATCAACACATACATATCACCCTTTAATCATAATAACGTCGTTCAACTCATATGCCAAACATTAGGCCTTCAACAACTCAAGATACATCAATTGGACATTTCATCAAACACTTGGTAGGTGTGTAATGCTAGTGTAAAACCATGCAATTCAAGAGAGAAGTCATACAAATAAATTCAATGTAAAACCACCACGAACATTTGGTAACACCTTCATGCAATATAAAGAGAAATCCTTCGTCAAATCTTAAGATAGATCTAAGATTCATAGCTCAAAACATAAATAAACAGTTACACTTTTACAAAACCCCAACATAGTTCATAGTCAAATTCATAATAGAAGACCCATAAGTAAAATCAACTTAGAAACATGTAATTTAGGTAAGAAGAAAGGTTAGGCACCACGGGTCAAAAGACCCAATGGTTGAAACCCATATACCTTGACTTTGGAGAATTCTTGATGAAGATAGAAAATGGAGACCACAAACTTGAGTGAAATCCTTAAGATCTAGATGAGTTTTGGGATTTGAAATTGAGGGTGAAATATTTTTTTAAGTGTTTGAGAGAGTATTGGGGAATGTATTGTATGATATGAAGGTGAAATATGGCTATGTATAGGTGTATTCACGCATAGGAAGATTTAGGCTCAAGACCCCTACGCCTTGGACCAAAATGAAAAACTGTACAAAAAAATACACTGAGGCGCGCTCCCAAGGCGCGTCCCACTAGGGGTGAGAAAACCTCATTGATATTCGATTTTTGAGAAATTGAAATTGTGATTTGTTTGCTTTAGGATACACTTTAATTCCATCACTCGACACCACATGCTCTAGGATTGCAACCTCTTTCAACAAAAATTCTTACTTTTCATATTTAGCAAACAACCTCTCATCCCTAAAAATTTGCAACACCACTCTCAAATGATTTACATGTTCTTCTTCACTTAGGGAATAAATTAATATATCATCAATAAAGACCACCACAAACATATCAAGGTCGGGTTTACAAACCCTATTCATGAGATCCATAAATATTACCGGTGCATTAGTCAAATCAAAGGAAATTACCACAAACTCAAAGTGCCCATACCTAGTCCGAAAAGCCATCTTAGGAATATCACACTCCGTCACCCTCATTTGGTGTTATCCAGACCAAAGATCAATCTTATTAAAGTGACTAGCACCTTGTAGTTGATCAAAAATTTCATCTATACTTGGTATAGGATATTTGTTCTTTATAGTTACCCTATTTAATTGTCAATAATCGATGGACATTACATGGGAACCATCTTTTTCTTTACAAACAGCATTGGTGCACCCCAAGGTGACATCCTAGGCCTTATAAAATTATTTTCCAACAAATCCCTCAATTTATCCTTTAACACCTTCAACTCCGCCGAGGCCATATGGTAAGGGAGAATGGAATTAGATTGTGTATCGAGAGGAGGTCTATACTAAAGACTATTTCCCTTTCGGGAAAAAGACCGGGAAGCTCATCGGGAAAGACATCAAAAACTCATTGACTGGCGGACCGACTCAATGGGAAAGACTTTAGACTCAACATCCCTAACCCTTACAAGATGATAAATGCAACACTTATAAATCAACTTTTAGGCTTTAAGACAAGAAATGAATCTATCCTTCACCACCACATTACAAATCTCCCACTCAAGGACAGGCTCATTAAGGAATTGGAATCTCACTTTACGGGTCCTACAATCGATAGAAGCATGATATGCATGTAATTAATCCATCCCAAGAATAATATCAAAATCCACCATGTCAAGTTCAACAAAATCAGAAGGCAAGACTTTATGCAATATGAACATGGGGCAATCCCTATAGACTCTTTTCGCAATGATAGACTCACCAATGGGTTAAGACACTTCATAAAGTTCACACAACAATTCGAGACACACATGAAGCTTATTGGAAACAAAAGGAGTAATGAAAGAAAGAGTGGCACCCGGATCTATCAATGCATACACATCATAATCAAAAACCTTTAACATACCGGTGACAACATCAGGCACCTCATCCACTCCTTGCCTTCCTTACAGAGCACAAAACCTAATTTTCCTTGGAGCACCCCCTTATTGGCCTCCCTTTGCTCTTTGAACCACATTAGCATCTTGAAATGACCCCAAAAAGTGCCTGAAAACATGCCTAGGAAGTGCCCGAAATCTTGTTTTCCATATATCTAAAATTCCATTTGTAATTTTAAAAATTCGACTTCATATTCTTGTTCCGGGGGTCTAAATGAGGGTGACAAGGGTCTAACCTTGATTTTAAAGCAAAGAAATCGAATAATGAAATTTCACATGGTGCAATTTCTAGAGAGCATCCGCAACGCGGAGAGGTGTTATTTCTGCACTATCTTTTCTTAGTTCGTCCAGATTTTTCTAAGTGTTGGACCTAAGTTTCCCCAAACATATTTTCACCTATACTTAGCCTTATTTCACCCACATATCACCCTAAACATTCCCCAATATTTTCCCAAACGCTTAGACTTATTTCTAACCCTAAATTCAAGTCCCAAACTCAAGGCCAATCTCAAGAATTTCTTCAGGGATCTCACCCAAGCTTCAAATCTCCATTAAAGTCTTCTTCAAGAACTTAACAAAAGCTAAGGTATGTGGTGTTGAACCATTGGGTCCTTCCACCCATGGTGCCTAAACTCTCTTTTACTTAATATTGCATGATTTAAAGTTGATTTTACATGTGGGTCTTGCATATTGAGAAATGTACTGCATAGTGATTTTAGTTCATAAAAGTATGATTGTTTTAGCATGTTTTGAGCTTGAAATCTTGGATCTAATGTTGGATTTCATGAGGGGTTTTGATATAAATGTCTAGGGGTGTTGCAAGGTGTTGATTAAAGGTTTTACCACTGATTTTCTTGCATTATTTCATCTCTAAATTGCATGCTCTTTTACCCTCATTGTACACTCACCAAGTGTTTGATAGAATATCCAATTATGGTTTCTTGAGGAATTGAAGGTTCAAAGCATGAGATATGAAATGTATGATGTTTTAATGATGAAATGAGTTTATGGACATGATGTATATATGTATGTTCTATATAATGTGTTATATTAGACCATGTCTGGTCCGGCACAAGGGACGAGATTACCATGTAAGGGGTGAGTACCTTGCCACCAGGGTGTCCGGGTGTGAATGGCATCTACCATGTGAGGGGTAAGTACCTCACCAGGCTGTCCGAGTGTGAACGACATTTTCCATATGAAGGGTAAGTACCTTGCCACCAGGGTGTCCGCGTGTGAACGACATCTCCCATCCAAAGTTGGGATTCTTGCTTGGTCTCTTCGACACATATGATATCTTATATAAGCATGATTTACCCTAGCATGTTTTACTTATGCATCGATCATACATGTCATATTGCTATACTATACCTATTGTCTAATATATGCATTTTGACTATGGAGCTTGTTTATTGTTGCATTGCATCCCGCGTACTTAGTACATTCAAAGTACTAATGCATACTCTTTCCTGCATGATATCACCTTGCAGAGACCGGAGCCCAAGTTGATCATCCTCCTATCCACATGGTTAGGTCGGTGCTACTCCAATCTTGTTGATGAGTGCTCCATTACGGGGACCTCAGTTTATGTTGATCTTATCTTTGTAATGAGACATCTTTCTTATGCCGCATGTTAACTATGAGGGTGAGCTTGATAGCTTTTCTTGGCCTCTGCTCTATCTATGTATTTTAGGTGTTTGTTGGACATACTATATACTTATGATGAGCTTGACTCTTTACGTCTTTTTATGCTTCCGCGACCAATAATGTGTAATGACAAGTTAAGAGGCTTGTTTGGGCTTCCTTCGGATTCCCCATTCACCGTGTCAAGTCTAGGCCCTATGTTTGGGCCGTGACAAACTTTGTATCAGAGCACTAGGTTGATAAATCCTAGTAGTCCAACACACCGCACCGATTAGAGTCCTATTCATGGTTGCGAAGCGCGCCATAACTATGAATAGGAGGCTATGAGGCATTTTAGGAAATGTTTCCCTTCTTCATGTCCTAAGTCATGCTATAGAGTTATGATAAGTATTCTTCCCCTAATAATTATTGCTTGCCATGCTAGATCATGCCGAATACTAGAGGAAGATTGGCCCAAACTCCCGAGGAGCAACCTACTAATGGTGAGCTCCGAGGTGCTCTTACTATGCTTGCCCAAGTGATGGCTAACCAAGCCCAACAAAGGTCCCAAGCCCCTCATGCTACTACCCTTGGAGCTAGGGTAAGGGACTTAATGAGGATGAATCTTCCAATTTTCATGGGTCAAAGGCAGATGAGGATCCACAAGAGCTTATAGATGAAATCTACAAAATCTTGTCGATCATGGGTGTTGGGCCAAATGAGAAGGCAGAGTTGGCGGCATACCAACTCAAAGGGGTGGCCCAAGTTTGGTTTGATCAATGGAAAGGTGAGAAGGGTAATGGCTTTGTGGTGCTTTAGGAGGAATTCAAATTGGCCTTCCTTAATTGGTTCTTACCCCTTGAGCTTAGGGAAGCAAAGTTGGTTGAGTTTATAAACATGAAACAAGGTGGTATAAGTTTGAGGGAATATGCCTTCAAATTTAAGCAACTTTCGAAGTATGCTCCTCACTTGGTGGCCGATTCTAGGTCAAGGATGAATAAGTTCATTATGAGTGTCTCCGATTCGATAAGTGAAGAGTGTCGGTCCGCCTTGCTTATTAGTGACATGGAGTTATCTCGGTTGATGACATATGCTGATCAAATGGAGGTTGAGAAGTTGAGAAAGAAGATGGGTCATGAGTCCAAGAGGGCTCGCATTGAGGGTACGTTCTACAAGGGTGCTAGATTCCAACAAGTCCAAGGACCTCCTCATGCTACTAATAGGGGTTTGCCAATGACTTCCCTAGGCCCCAAGGTGTAGCTGTTGTGGCTCCTAACGATATGTGTCCTAGGTGTGGGAGAAAGCATGGGTGTCCATGTTTGAGGGGTTCCAATGCATGCTATAAATGTGGTGAGCTTGGTCACAAGAGGATAGATTGTCCAAAGGTTCGTGGCAAGGTCCAGGGTGCAAATATGGCCCCTTTGGGTAGAGGCGGTCCTCAAGGTGGTGCCCCAAGGCACAACCGATTTTATGCATTACATGGGAGGGAAGTGGTTGATGAGGTCCCTACATTGTTATCGGTATGTTGAAAATCTTTGATCTTGATGTGTATACTTTAATTGATCCGGGTGCTACCTTTTCCTTTATTACCCCCTTTGTTGCAAGAAAGTTCCATGTTGAGTTGAAATTGTTGCATGAGTCATATGAGGTGTCCACTCCTATTGGTGCATCTATTATTACTAGGAAAGTGTATAGAAATTGTTCGGTTTACATCTTGCATAAAATTTTACCTTGTGATCTTGTTGAACTAGATATGGTTGATTTTGATGTTATCCTTGGGATGGATTGGTTGCATGCATACTATGCTTCAATTGATTGTAGAACCCGTAGGGTCAATTTTCAATCCCCAAATGAACCCGTCCTTCAGTGGGAAAGTCATGATGTGGTAGTGAAGGGTTGGTTCATCTCATGCATTAAAGCCCATAGGTTGATTTCCAAGAGGTGTTTGTATCATCTTGTGAGTGTCAAAGATGTGGAGTCCAAAGTCCATTCAATTGAGTCGGTGCTGGTTGTAAATGAGTTTCTTGATGTCTTTCCAAATGACTTTCTCGGTGTCCCTCCCGAAAGGGAGACAGATTTTGGCATAGATCTCCTTCCCAACGCTCAACCTATCTCTATTCCCCCTTAATGTATGGCCCCGACGGAATTGAAGGAGTTAAAGGAGCAATTGAAAGATTTATTGGAGAAGGGATTTAATAGAATTAGCCAATCACCTTAGTGTGCATCAGTGTTATTTGTAAAGAAGAAAGATGGGTCACTTAGAATGTGTATTGACTACCGGCAACTCAATAGGGTCACTATAAAGAATAGATATCCTCTTCCAAGGATTGATGACTTGTTTGACCAATTGCAAGGGGCTAGCTTTTTCTCTAAGATTGATCTTCGATCTGGGTACCATCAAGTTAGGGTGAGGGAGTGTGATATTCCCAAGACGACCTTCTGGACTAGATATGGGCACTATGAATTTGTGGTGATGTCCTTTGGATTGACTAATGCACCGGCCATCTTCATGGACCTAATGAATACAGTCTTCAAGCCCTACCTTGATTCCTTTGTTATGGTTTTCATTGATGATATTTTTATCTACTCACATAGTAGGGAAGAGCATATGCGCCATTTGAGGGTTGTGTTACAAAGATTGAGGAAGGAGAGATTGTATGCTAAGTATGACAAGTGTGAATTTTGGTTGAAGGAGGTTGCATTCTTGGGTCATGTACTATCGGGGGATGGTATAAAGGTGGATCCTAAGAAAATCGATATGTTTAGAAATTGGCCTAGTCCATTGACCCTGTCGGACATTAGGAGTTTCTTGGGCCTTGCGGGTTACTATAGAAGGTTTTTGAATGGGTTCTCCTCCATTGCTTCTCCTATG
>JAPFFP010046400.1:0-11005 GCA_026153255.1 Solanum medicagineum
TTAAGGGTCTTTGTGGTTTAAGATTAGCACCAGTGCCTAATCGGCACGAGTCACGGTCCCGGGTGGGGTCGTGACAGCTGACTTGTACTAGTGGGGTTCAGCAAGTGCCATCACGCCCAATATTTGAGTCGTGACAAGTTGGTATCAGAGCACTAGGTTCATAGCTCTCATGTGTGTACAAAAGTCTAAATAGAGTCTTGAGGATTGGTATGGAGACGTCTGTACTTATCTTTAAGAGGCTATGAACACTATTAGGAAACTTCATTTTTATTCATTCTCTCTTATCGTGCGTAGTTATTTTCGTTAGTAATGAGTGATACCTATGTTCACTTGACAGATGGCAAGGATTAAAGCTACTACTACTGCTGATAGAGGTGAGGCTACTGCCGAGACAATTGCTGAGACCCCAATTAGAGGTAGAGGAAGGGGTCGAGTTAGAGGCCGTGCTTGTGGAGTGGCGTCAATGAGAGGGCGTACTCGAGGAGTAGCACGAGTTAGAGGGGCTTCTCCAAAGCCACAAATAGAGGTTAATGAGGTTCAGGCCCTTCCAGAGCCCACAACTACACCTTTACTCCAGGATACTTTGTTGAGGATGATGGGTATGCTTGAAAACCTCACTTGGGGAAGGGGGGCTGTACGACAGGAAGGTAGGAAATTTCCCAACCGATAGTGGAAGAACAAACTTCAGGGCAGCATCAGGGTGTAGTTCACCAGGATCAGGTGGGGTAGCCCCCAGTGGTCCCTACACCAACTAATGGGGTACAAACCACTTCGAAGGTAGTACTAGTTGTAGATGATCAGCTTAGTTACGAAAGATTTCAGAAGATGAGACCACCTCAATTTCAGGGTGGTAAGAACAAGGATGCACATAAATTTCTAACTTTGTGCCATGAGATCCTAGATCCAGTAGGGTTGGTTGATCAGCGTGTTGTCCGTTTCGTGGCACTTCAGCTCCGTGGACCAGCCAGAGAGTGGTGGAGGACTTACGTAGCATCTAGACCAGCTGAATCCGCTCCAGTGGATTGGGGTATATTCTCTAATGCTTTTAAGGAGCGCTTCATTCCTTGGAGTGTGCGGGAAGAGAGCCAATTGAGGTTTGAGGACTTAAGGCAGGGAGGTATGACTGTTACGTAGTATGAAGCCCGTATTTGTCAGTTATCCCGACATGCATTAGCTATGATTCCAAATGAGGGGGAGAGTGTCCGTAGATTTATAAGAGGTTTGAACTTCTCGGTTAGATCCTATGTATTCAGAGCAGCTCGTGAGGGGGCTTCTTTTCATTCTATTGTAAGAGCTGCTAAGGAGGCACAGTTGGTGGTTCGTGAAGAGTTCGGAGATCCTAAGAAAGCTAGTATAACGGGTTAATTTTTTGGTATTTCATCAGGAGGTAGGAGTTTGCATAGAAGTAATAGATCTTTCAGATGACATGGTCCGATACATGCATCTATGTCAGCAACTGAGGGTGGACAGATGTCTCGAGGGTCCTAGAGTTCTAACCGCAGTGGTCATGGTAGTTCTTTCGCTGGACAACAGTTCTCTACACCAAGGTCTTGTTTTAGGTGTGGGGATCCAGGATATATGATTCAGCAATTCCCCTTTCAGACTCATTCGGGACCTCATCATACTAATTCGGCAGCCCCAGATAGAGATTCTGCCCCACCGGCCAGAGGTCGGGGTAGGGGTCAAACTGCTAGAGGTGGCAAGATTCCAGACAGTGGTACTTTGGTTCCACGTGGTGGAGGTCGAGGTGTAGCTCAGTTTGGGGATGGAAAAGGAACTTAATGCTATGCGTTTCCAGGAAGACTCAAGGTAGAGGCTTCAGATGCAGTTATTACAGGTATTGTTCCAGTCTGTCATCGGCCTGCATCTATGTTATTTGATCGCGGATCTACCTAATCTTATGTTTCTACATACTTTTCATCTGAGTTTGACTTATTGTGTGATCGGATGTCAGTACCTGTGTATGTTTCCACACCAATAGGCAAACCTTTAGTGGTGGATTGGGTATATCGATCCTGTCTTGTTTCGTTGGTTGGGTATGATACTTGGGTAGACATGATTATTCTGGATATGGTAGATTTTGATGTTATCTTGGGGATGAATTGGCTTTCTCCCTATCATGCTATCCTTGACTGCTATGCAAAAACTGTGACCTTAGCTATGCCCGATGTACCAAAGATTGAGTGGAAGGGTGGTAATGGTTCTTATCCTAATAATGTTATCTCCTACATTTATGCCAGAAATTGGTTGATAAGGGGTGTTTGTCTTACTTGGCCTTCAGTCGAGATACTAGTATTGAACCACCTTCTATAGAGTCTATCCCTGTGGTTCAGGAGTTTGTCGATGTGTTTCCCGCTGACCTTCCAGGTGTTCTACCCGATAGGGATATTGACTTTCCCATTAACCTAGAGCCAGGCACTAAGCCCATCTCCATTCCTTCGTATAGGATGGCTCTAACTGAATTGAAAGAATTGAAGGATCAACTCCAAGACTTGTTAAGTAAAGGATTTATTCGCCCTAGTGTGTCACCTTGGGGTGCCCCAGTCTTGTTTGTGAAAAAGAAAAATGGGTCTAGGAGGATGTGTATAGATTACGTGCAGTTAAATAAGGTAACTGTCAAGAAAAAGTACCCTCTTCCCCGTATTGATGACTTATTTGACCATCTTCAGAGAGCGACTGTGTTTTCTAAAATTGACTTAAGGTCTGGTTATCATTAGTTGAGGATTAGGGTATCAGATATTCCTAAGACAGCTTTCCGAACCCGTTATGGTCACTATGAATTTTTGGTGATGTCCTTTGGGTTGACTAACGCCCCTGCGACATTTATGGAGTTGATGAATAGAGTTTTTCATCTGTACTTAGATTCTTTTGTTATAATGTTCATCGATGACATCTTGGTGTATTCCAAGACTGAGGCTGATCATGTTAGTCACTTGAGAATAGTGTTACAAAGGTTGAGGGAGGAAAAACTATATGAAAATTCTCCAAGTGTGAGTTTTGGCTTGATTCAATGGTATTCTTAGGGCATGTGGTGTCTAAGAAGGGAATCAGAGTAGATTCGGCTAAGGTTGTGGCGGTTAAAGGTTGGTCGAGGCCAACTTCAGCTACTGAGATTCATAGTTTTGTAGGGTTAGCAGGGTATTATAGGTGGTTTATTCAGGGTTTTCTTCCATTGTATCCCCACTGACTAGATTAATTTAGAAGAATGTATCCTTTCATTGGACCGATGAGTGCGAGGCAAGCTTCCAAAAGCTCAAAACCTTGTTGACTTCAACTCCCATATTGATGCTACTTGAGGTAGGTGTGGACTTCACGGTGTATTGTGATGCTTCGAGAGTTGGATTAGGTGGTGCATTGATGCAAAAAGGAAAAGTTATTGCCTATACGTCTAGAGTTGAAGGTGCATGAGAAAAATTACCCTACTCATGACTTAGAGTTGGCGGCTGTGGTTTTTGTGCTTAAGCTGTGGCATCACTATTTATATGGTGTACATTGCGAGGTTTTCCCTGATCATAGGAGTCTTCAGTATATTTTTAGCCAAAAAGACCTGAACTTGAGGCAACGTATGTGGATGGAGTTGCTAAAAGACTATGATTTGACCATCTTATACCATCCGAGGAAGGCAAATGTTGTGGTTGACGCCTTGAGTTGAAAGATTTCTAGCTTGGGGAGTCTAGCTACCATTCAAGTGAAGGAGCGACCTTTGGCCAGGGATGTTCAGCGTCTAGCGAATGGCCTAGTTAGGTTGCAACTGTCTGATAAGGGCGGTATACTTGCTTTTCTTGGGGCTCATTCTTCCTTGATGGACTAGATTTGAGGACGTCAGTTTGAGGACGAAAAATTATGCCTCATCAGAGACAAAGTGACCAGAGGGAAGACTAAGGAGGCAATTGTAGGCGGTTACAATTCTATTTGGGTAGTCGTGGATCGATTGACTAAATATGCCCGTTTCATTCCGGTCAAGTTCAAGTATACAACAGAGAAGTTAGCTGAGCTTTACATTAGTCAGATAGTTAAATTGCATGGTGTGCCCATATCTATCATTTCTGATCGGGGTTCACTTTTCACTTTGCATTTTTGGAGGGCCTTGCAGCATGGTCTAGCTACTCGGCTGGATATGAGTTCAGCCTTTCACCCTCAGATAGATGGATAGTCTGAGCGGACTATTCAGGTATTAGAGGACATGCTGCGAGCGTGTGTGATTGATTTCGGTACCCTTTGGGACCAACACTTGCCCTTAGCAGAGTTCGCCTACAATAATAGTTATCACTCCAGCATTTAGATGGCTCCATTCGAGGCATTGTATGGTAGGAAGTGTAGATCTCTGATTGGTTGGTTTGATTCTACTAAGACAGACTCAGTAAATGCAAACTTTATGAGAGATGCTGTGGAAAAGGTCTGTATGATTCAGGATAGGTTACTGGCTACTCAGAGTCGACAAAAGAGTTATGCAGATAGGAGGGTTCAAGCCCTAGAGTTTATGGAGGGCGATCACTTTTGGCTTAGGGTATCACCTATGAAGGGTGTGATGCGGTTTGGGAAGAAAGGCAAGCTTAGTCCTTGATTTAATTGGCCCATTTGAGGTTTTGGAGAGAATTAGAGAGGTGTCCTATAGACTGGCCTTGCCACCTAACTTATCATCTGTGCATCCTGTGTTTCATGTCTCCATGCTCTGGAAGTATGTGCCCGACGAGTCTCATATACTCTTATTCGATTCGGTGGCATTGAATCCAGACTTGTCGTTTGAGGAGGAGCCTATTGCTATTTTGGATAGACAGGTTCGCAAGCTTAGAAACAAAGAGATTGCTTCCGTGAAAGTACAATGGAAGAATCGTCCTGTTAGAGAGGTGACCTGGGAGATAGAGCCAGAAATGCGTGCTATATATCGTCATCTTTTTGAAACTTCAGGTACTCTCTTTTATGTTTGAGGACGAACATGACT
Source organism: Solanum medicagineum (assembly GCA_026153255.1). NCBI lineage: Eukaryota > Viridiplantae > Streptophyta > Magnoliopsida > Solanales > Solanaceae > Solanum > Solanum medicagineum. Next base: position 4,943 of record JAPFFP010046400.1, read on the forward strand.
TTTAGTGGTGAATAATGTAATGATCCAAAATGGCAGTTGTATTTTCTTATAATTATCTTTTATGATAAGTGCAAAGTATTGCAGGAATTGTGAGCAACACAGAAAAAAAACATGATGAAAAAATAATAGTTTAAGGGTTTATTAGTTGAAGGAAGGTGTTTCATTGTATAGAGTTTCGATAATTTTATTCTGCTAAGTTGCTCCTATTTTTCTAAATCCTTTATAATAAGATATTTTACATAAATGAATTTATTTTCGTGTACTTTTAAGTACTTTATTATGAGAATATTATGTATATATATTAAGTTAAAAGTAAATATGTGATGCCAAAATTAGTAAATAATTTTCACTACTGTTAGTATGCCAATTTAAATGGTAGGAATCTGCAAAAGTAAGAAAAATTTTATATATTATAGTTAAAGTAGCCTTGGGTAGTCTAAATATTAATATAATGTAGTAGCATCATCTCAAATTATTAACTAAAATATTTATATTAAATTATAATTGTAATTCATTATATAAAATACCTTTAGGTTGTTAATTAGAGGACTTGAGACTTAACTTTAGGCTTAATATTTTGAATTGTAATTATGAATTTGGATGAGTTGGATTTAATCTAGGCATATAATAGTTGAGGTGTTGATTTGAAATCTCATGGTAATAATTTGTGTGACTACATCGTGGTGCTACGGATTCCATCTAAAAAGAAAGGCCAAAGTATTAGATTGATCGAGATTTGACTAAGGCAAGTGAACTTTCAAAACTTTATAATTCTCGTAGAATTCTCAAAATTTTCCTTTCTCCTACGTGTGATACGTGAAATATTTTGATATTATACGAGATGAGATGATTAAAAATGTAAATGTGAGTTGGCGTGTTATTATGGTACTTGAACTAACAAATGTGGTGAGGTGATGAGAATTCTACATTTTTGATATATATATTGTTGTGGTTGAAAATAATGAGTGAATGTGTCTGTGAAATTCATATCATGTTCATTCATGCCATGTCATGCATATTTGCATTGATTCTGGATATTGATACGAATGAGATAAAAAACATTGGGACCGAGGTCTTTACTAGTCGATGCCGAGATAACATGCCGGCGAATTTAAAAAAAACATTGTGATGCTGAGGTAACATGCCGGCAAATTTTTATGAAAATATTGTGATGCCGAGGTGACATGCCAGCAAAATTATGATGATATTGTGACGCCGAGGTTTCTGCCGGCTATGATGTGATATTGACATATTTTCAGTGATGATATTATAATGCCGAGGTCTTTGCCGGTGATAATTGCATAAGCATTGCATTTTACCCTTGCATATTATTGCATAGCATGGTATTATTCTTATGATTGATTGTGCTATCATTTTTAGTTTGTGCTTTGAAAATTGTGATATGGTGAAATACAATTTGTATTATGTATTATGTATTGCTGGGTTGGAATGACTTTCTATGCAGGTTGTAATCGTGGAGAGCGACTGGGACGAAAGGAGTTTGTGTATTTTATTAGACTTCCTTGTTGTGTTAGTTGACTTGCTGGGTACCGCGTGGTATTTGGTACTCACCCCTTGCTTCTACGCTCGTGTAGGTCGTGAACCCGGGCAGTGAATAGTAATTTCTTGATCCGCCGAGGATTCCCAAGAGATGTAGAGAGGTAGTTGTTGTCATCTGGTTGACTCTCTTGTTCCTATTTCTTCTATACTTGTTCTATTTGAGAAGAAGGACAGTTTGGACTTGTATTTCTTTGATTTTTTGCATTATTAGTGGCTTGTATGCGTGACAACCAATCCTTGGGTGGTATTTAAGTTGATGAAAATTTCTCAGTTTTAGTTATCTACTCTAGTTAAATTACTTCCGCGCGTTATGTTTATTAACCCTTTGAGTTAAGGCTGACTTAACTGGTGGGGTTGAGCAAGTGCCATCATGCCCAATATTTAAGTCATGACATCCTGTTTAGCCCATTATGATTTTTGATGTATGAAGTTTGTTTGTTTTTTTAAGTCTTCTCTGGATTACATGTTAAAATTTGATTACTCCGCCTTTAAAATTCTTCTCTTTTTTTTATTTTGTTCCATTTTTCATGATTTTCTTAGCTTAACTGTGAGTGTGGCTACATGTTGGGTCCTTAAAGTTCTTTAAGTGTTTCTTTTGTTTCCAATTCTTAATCATCTTTGTTCTTTACTTGCTAATCTTCAAGACTGTTGTATACTTGTTAAGATTAGTATGATTTATTTATTTTGGAATAGATATTAATCTTTGTTACTTTCCTCTTCTTGCATGAACCACATTATCCGAGTCCTTTTGGACTCCATCCATACATTTTGGGTCAGCTCCAGGTCATTTGTTTAGAAAGGAAGGTTGATTACAGAATGAGGAAGTTGGATTACAGGTTTTGAAGGCCAAAAGGGAGTTGTATATACTGGTATACATTTTTAGTATACAGAAATAGATTGGGTTATAAACCCAAATATTTTACATAAACCCCATATTGAAGTAAAGAAATTTCAATTTATCCAACCTTTTCCACATTTATAAAAATCCCATAAAAAGACAATTATGCGGATACATTACTATTTTTATGGATACACTGTGTCATACATGATTCATAAGTCATGATTCATTTTAATCAATATCTGACGTGGTGAATCAGCCATATGTTAATTATTTTATTGCAAAGAATCATAATGTATGATCCATTGTTATACAAATATATATAAGATATGTGGATACACTGACACTCATACATGATTCATTGTAATCAATATCTGATGCAGTGAATCAACCATGTGTTAAACTATTTTATTGCAATGAATCATATTGTATGATCCATTATCTTAATGAATCAACCCATTAATATGATTCATTGGTGTATCATCCTTGTATGATGCACCCAATGAATCATCAACCTATAACAACTAGAAAAAGTATCTCAATGAATCACAGTATTCAATCCATACAGTTCTAGTGAACCAACAACATATATGACTCGATTTTTATATATAAATGAATCACCATAAAAAGTTGTAAACAACTCATAGTTTTGAAATGAATCACTATACAAGATACATACTCTCGGTTTTATATATAAATGAATCACTATAAAAAGTTGTGAACAACTCATAGTTTTGAAATGAATCACCATACAAGATACATACTACACACATGAATCACTATATTTTCCTAAACTCATATAGTCATAATGAATCAGCAGCATGTATGACTCAATTTTATATCCACATGAATCACCATATCTAATGAATCACCATAAAAAAAACTAAGAAAGAAGCAAAGAAATGGTGGGAAGAAAATTAGCTTTCTGTCTGCAAAAAGTATGATAATGAAGGATATGAAAATGTGAATCAAGGATTGCTGAAGAAGTAATAGTTGCCTTTTTCTTCCCAATGTAAATTGAACTTTGAACTTCAAGGTTTGCTTTCTGAGGTGAACTTTGAAATTCAAGTTCAAGTTCAAAATGGATTTGGGTGAACTTCAAGTTCAAGTTCAAAATGGAATAGGAAAGAGAAAGAGCTCGCCAGAGACAAGTACAGCGCCTACTATGTTGGATCTGAACTCCGACTGGCTCACCACCGCTGTCCGTGGTGTTGACTTGAGTGTTGGCTTTTCTTTGTCGTCCATGGCAGCGGTGAAAGAGAGAGAGGATAAATTGGGGGAAGAGCTCTCTCTCTTCTTTTTGAGCAAAAAGATTCAAGTGAATCAAGCGTAAAATAGGAAAACAGGGAATTTAGAGATTTATAGAAAAGGTAGGGAATATTTGAAAATATTTTAACATAATCTGGTATTTTTGTAAATTTTTCAATATTTATATAGGGATGAATGGGGCCAAAAGCCCAAGAAAGCAGCAACAGTCTTCTTTTGAGAAATATAGGCTAGGGAGGCCCAAGTCATCTGTTAGAAGATTAGGACAGGTTGAGGGATTTGGGCCTGCTGAGCCCAATGACTTAGTTCTTTAATTTATGTTTTATTTCATTGTATTTTCTATAAGTAGCATTTATAAGATAATAAATTTCAAGTTATGACAATATTTTTTTCTTTCGAAGTGTAACAGTAAAAAATTTCAGCCTATAACAGTTTTTTCATTTTTTCTATTTGTGGAAAAAATTGAAAAAAAAGAAAAAAAACTAATCAACAATTATTAAAAATGATTGTCACAATTTCAGGGGAATATAATTGAAATAAACCCCACTTCATTAAATCTCTCAAATTAGTTTGCTAATTATGGTCATTTATCTTTCAAAAAAATATTTATTTTTATTTAGACTGTTTGCCTTTACAAATCAGTTGTTGCTATCAATTCTATTTGCATCTGGAAAAATTGAGTATACATACAACATTTTATACGCATCCCCGAAATGACATGCCTGATGTAAGAGTATTGCTTATTGGCTTTTATTATTAAAATTGAGTATGAATTGAGATTAAAGATTATATACTCATCTGTATAAAAAGTGTATATTTATTGTATAATATGTGATAAATTTTGTTAATCCAAAATTATGTCACTCTATATACTACATACATATTTGTTTTATGTAAGAAATCTGACAGATATGTATATGTTTTGTATAAAAGTAAAAATATAAACAACAGTTGTTAACCATAACCCCAATGTAATTGTGCATATATAAAATGAAGCATTTTACAACAACAACATACCCAGTGTAATCCCACAAGTGGGGTCTGGGAAAATGAAGCATTTTAAGGAATTAAAAATACAATAATATCAATTTTATGCCAAAATGCATATCGATCTTGCCAGCTTTTAAAATATTCATAAACTCCAAAATTAACCAACCTACATAATTAATAAGTTATACCACCAAAAAATAATACTAAATAAAATATCAAGAATCTTTAAACATCTCACAAAAACTAACTGAATCTGTCAACATGTCCACTATCTTAAAGTTGATTTTCCTGGTCTTGGCTTTGAAAAATTGAAAGTGTCTATAACAACTTCTCTCTAAATTCGCGGACCATCGAATCTGCTGGCAATTGCACCAGTGACCTCACTCTCGCTAATGGCACATTCACTGTTTTCAGTCTTCCATACTGCCACAATAAGGCATTGTACCTTTGCCGGTGATATTTTGAATCAATTTCAACATCATGCATATTAACCACACTAGTGCTGATAAATTCGGCAAACACGCAGGTATATAATTCACAGTCACTATACAAAAGATTTTAAATTCTTTGTATATATCAATTTTAAACCAAAGATGCACTAATAACAAGTCATAGCTAGATATAACAATTTCATATCAAGTTCTATGTGTATACTAGTTTTAAACCAAGAAAATTGCACTAAATCACAAGTCATTGCAGGATATACAAATTTCATACCATGCTAAAATAGTCTGCATACCACAAAAAAGTATAGGAACATGTCCAAAAAATTATATAATCACACCATTTATATACGAAAACAACACTAAATATCTCAAAAAATGTACAGTAAAAACTTTATACCAACTTCATATAAAAAGCATTCAAACAAAAAACACAATTGTCAAGTCAAAAAGATGTCAACAATCATACCAATTTTACACAAAAACTAAATCTGCATACAGCCGAAAATAAAATATGGGCACAAGTCTGAATAGTGTATATTCACACTAATTGTCACGCCCCGACCCCGGGGCCGTGACTAGTGCCGGTTAGGCACTATTACAGATACGAAAGCATAGATTACTACTAATAACTTACAGAAAATCTGGCAGAGTTTCCTTTGTTTTACTGACTAACCCACCTGCAAGGAAACTCAGCCAACCAGAACAGATATGCATATATATATATAAAGCCAATCTACACAAAATAAAAGCGGGCCGGCCAGGTCACCGCTGCGGTCCTGCCGCCTAATCAAATTCAGATCGTACAACAGACTCCAGACATATACAGACCCTGACATATACAACCCACAAATGTCCACAAACCTCTATATATGATTACGGAAAAGCTAAAGTACATATACAATCAAAATGGACAATAAGCAGCACGAGCATCTTCAAGCACTCACTCTCGAACAAAAGAGTGCT